>PVJO010018404.1:0-36761 GCA_004026905.1 Hystrix cristata | reverse complement strand
TCCCTCCCTGGGTCTGTCCCTCCCTGGGTCTGGCCCTCCCTGTGTCTAGCCTTCCCTGGGTCTATCCTGGGTATATATGAAACGGACCTGCGAATGCATTTCCTTTCCTCCTTGTGCCAGCCTGTCTTTTGTTACAGGTCTGTGTGGAAGGCCAGCAAGCCGCGCCCCCGGAATACACCTCTCGGAATCCTTTTATGCCCGGGAGGGTGTTGGGAGGGGGAACTGCATCTCTTCCTATTAGCACTGAGCTCATGGTTTCTAAAGAGCGCTGTGAGGCATTTTGAGTCCCCTTGAGGGAAGGTATGTCACCAGGCACGTTGGTCTGGTGGCTCTGCTGACTAAGCAGGCGTGGCTGTCATTGCCTCAAGGTGACGAGGGCCCAGGATGAGTGGTAGCTCTGCTCTTCTGCAAACCAACAAAATGTATATAGCTCACGCTCCCTGGGTGCCCAAAGAAGAAGCAGGCCGGTGCTGCTCTGGGACATTTGAGCCTTGGATGAGGTGGGGGTCAAACCCTTCAAGCAGGAAGTTAGGTTTGTTCCAAGAACCCTTATCTGTGTGACTCCAAGACGCCAGCTCTGGCGGCTGCATGGCTGGAGGGGACAGTGTGGGATGGGGAGGTGGAGAGGAGCCAGCAGCCTGAAGGCACCGCGGCGGTGCCTGTATCTCCCTTACTCCTCAGCGTGGCTTTGTCAGTTGGCACCTTCGGAAGGCAGAGAACTTCTTGCCTCCTGCCATCTGCTGTGTTTTCTATGGTTTTCGTGCTTCCTGTGACCTACTAAAATAGGCCGGTGAGTTCTAGGATTCCACACCTTCATTTGGTTGAACATGACCTAGACTCAAATGATGCCCACAGAGGAAGCTGCTCTTGTGTTCCTACTTGTTCCGCTCACATCTTCATAACAAAAAGCCAACTATTTCCGCTGCTTTTGTGCTGAGTGACAAACTGCTGAGAATTACAAGAAAGGCCGGGAACTGCAATGATTCTTAGAAAGAGGGGTCAGGTAGCAGAGGTCACACGCCAATCTCTCCCCGTCCTTCTAAATTCACTGCAGTGTCCAGATGAACCAAGAATAGACGAGATTGTGTGATTAAACACAGACATAGAAAGGTGGTCCGGCTGGGTATAAGTCCTTAGTAATTTAGCAGATCAGTGTTTCTATAACTTCAGGCAAAATAAACTTCAGGGAGAAAGAGATGAAGGCACGAATGTCACCGAATTTACTTGATGTAAAGCTCTCTTGGAGGATTTGAGAGGTCAGTCTGAACCCTGTATCAGGCAGATGATCCTGTGTTCTGCTGTGGTCCCAGCTCTGTGACAGACCTCTGTGTAGATGCCTCAGAGGCGACCTGCTCCAGGAAGGAAGCTTTGGTGGCGACAGGGTCCGTAGGAGTCATTTATGAGGGAGGAATGAGAAGCCACCCCTCACATACCCCCAGAATCGTCCCTGCCGAAGGCCTGGTGAGTCACTGAGAGCCTGCAGGATGGGTTTTGTGCCCATCGTGCGGCTTCCGAGGTGCCCCAGAGAGGGGCACAATGCTGTAGCAAACACCAGGAAACCCAGATTGTGTTTTATGTGGGTACAAGTGACAAAAGAAGAAAGCCACCGAGCGGCATGTGGCAGAGATTCTGATGGGGGACACGGCTGGGCCCACTCTGGGTAGGCGGCAGCAATGGTGATAGAGATGGTGAGAAGGACCCCGGCCAGCATGGTGCGTTCGGTGTTGGTCTCGCAGGAAGTCCAGACACTTGAGGGTGACGAGAGACACGAATGTGGAGGACAAGGCATTCTCCGTGCAACTCAGACATACGTGACTCTCGCAAACAGAATGCATGTTGAAAGCAAACTGTGACTCCTTACAAGATCAACAGACAGATAAACCTCTATTTACAATGACTAAGGGAAAAAGGGGAAAGATGCAAATATCTAAAATCTGGTGAAAGTGGGGCCGTTGCTGCCAACTTTACAGAAATAAAAAAGATCATAAGAAAATGTTATAAATGATTATACACCAACAAATTAGATAAACTAGAGGAAATGAACAAATTCTTCAAGAAGAAATAGAAATAGATAAACTGAAATGGTCTACAAAAAATAAAGATAATAAATAAGAAATGTAAAATCTCCCAAAACAACAGCAAAAAGCCTAGACCAGATGTCTCCACCAGCAAATTTTCCAAACATTTAAAGAAAAATTAACACCAGTCCTTCTCATACTCTTTCCAATAAAATAGAAGAGGACAGAAGATTTTCTTACCTATTTGTTCAATATTACTTTGATAGAAAAGCAGATAAAGACTTCACAAAAATCTAGCCCAAGATCCCTTAGGAACAGAGATGCAAAAACTCAGCAGAACTCTAGCAAAGCAACCCACCAGCACACCAGAAACTCTGCTGCACAGACAGCTGTAATTTAGCCAAAGATGCAAACATAGTTCAACATTAAGAAAAAATCCAAGTGTAATACACTACATTAATGGAAGGAAGGCGAAACAAAACAACAACCCTATGTGATCATCTTAATTGACACAGAAAAATAATTTAACAGATTCAATATCCTTCATGGCAAAAATACTGAAAAAGTTGGAATGGAAGAAAGTTTCTCAACACAATAAAGGGGCCTTCATCAAAACACCACAGCTAACGTCAGACTCAGTGAAGAAAAACAGGAAGACTTTTCTCTGAGGCCAGGAACAAGATGAGGATGCCTGTTTTCACTACTGCTACTCAAAAGCCTACTGGAAGTTCTAGCCACAGCAACCAGGCAAGAAAAGGAAATAAAGGCATTTGGATGAAAGAAAAATAAGTAAAAATTTCTCTATAAAAGATGCCATGATCCTTTCTATGGAAAATCCCAAATAATCCATAAAAAACCTGAGTTAATAAAAATTTCAGCAAAGTGGCAGAAGACACACTCTACACACAAGAATCAGATGGGTTTTACCCATCAGCAATGAACAATCCAATAGAGAAGTTCAGAAAACAATTCCATGTACACTAGCACTAAAAGCAATAAAATATCTGGGAACTTAACCAAAAGAAAGGAAAGCATTGCACACTAAAACTATAAAACACGGCTAAAAGGAAATAAAGAAGATCTAAATAAAGGGGAGGCAGCCCGTATCCATGGATTGGGAGACTTAAAATTGTTAAGATGGAAATGTTATTTTTCCATTTCAGTGCAATCCCTATCAAAATCCCAACAAACCTTTCATAGAAAGAGAAAAGCCAATCCTCAAATTCACATGAAATTGCAAGAGGTCCTGACTAGCCACCAAAAGAAAAAAAAAATTAAAAAAATTAAAAACCAAAAAGAGTAATGTTGAAACACTCACATTTTCTGATTTCAAAACAAATTGTAATAAAAACTGTGTTGTATTAGTATACGGACAGACACATCGATCAATGGGCCAGAATGGAAAGCCCAGAAAGAAGCCCAATTATTCCCAACTGATTTTCAAGGTGGGTACCAAGACTTCTGGCTAGAGGAAAGGGCAACCTCCTTGAAGGGTTTCAACTCCAATCTAAGGCCATCAGTAGCTGCCGAAGCTTTTGTTTTTAAAAGTTGTTCTAATTGCAGAATTAAAAAGAGAAGGAGAAGCTGAGATACAACTCAGTCCTTACATGTATTTTTGATTTTTGACATTTTCAACTTTTTTTTTTTTTGGTGGTGGTGGTGGTGGTAGTGGGAATTGAACCAAGTACATGAGCTACATTCCCCAAACCTTTTTAAATTTTTAAATATTTTGAAGCCAGGCATGATCACACTTACCTGTAGTCCCAGCGCTCTGGAGGTTGAAGCTGAAGGTCGCCAACCTGAATTATATGCTGTGTCCCTGCCTTTAAAAAAAGAGAGAGAAGGGAGCAGCCAGACTGGAGGCCCAGGCACCTTGGAAGATGGCGACAGGCCAGCTGGCTACAGGGGCGGAGGCCCACGGTGAGCCTCGAGCCAGCCCAAGCTCTTTGTCTCCCACCCGGGAGAGCTCAGGCCCTCAGCATCTGAAGGTACATGGGACAAGTCGCCCGTCAACACCAAGCCTAATTCCAGAAAAACCTCTACAGAGACCATGATTAGGCCACGTTCAGAACAGGCAGATTCGAAAGAAGAGAATCGTTCAGAGAGTTCCCAGCACAGTTCAGAGTTTGAGGATGAGGATGAAGTGTCGCCATGGATAACGTCAAACTTATTCTAATTGGGAAGGCAGAAAAGGCAAGATTGAAGTTTTGGACAGTCCAGTAACTAAGAACAAGGAATAATGAAATAAATGATAGAAAATAAACAGGCGATACATACCTGCTAATTCTGTGAGAAAGAATGTGGTTCTGGGTGTTTTGCATTTCTGGTACATATGGCGCTCTTATGCGTTGAAAGAAAGACTTTAGAAAAATCTAACAGTTTCAGCACAGAACGATTCATGAATCAGGCAGCACTCAAAATAGAAAGGGGTCAGAGGGCCCCCTGAGCAGCGAGGGCTGCATGTGCCTGAAGCAGGACACAAAATCAAGTACAGCAGTAACCTGATCAGTCCCGGCCAGGCCTTTGCCGGGTTGGACATGGTCTGATCCGCCGGGCGCCTGGGATTGGCTGAGGGTCAGCTGTTTGTATTTGGCTGAAACCCAGCTATCTGTTACAAAAGTACATTTAACCTGTTAAAGATCCCCCCCAGTAAAGACCTTCTCTTTGTGACTCAAGTTATGCCCTGAGATTATACTTTCTTCTCGAAGTCTCAGACGGTAGGGTGACTCTAGTTAACAGATAGTTATTTCAAAATAACTAGAAGATTTTAAAGGTTTTGCTACATAGCAATGACAAATGTTTGAAGTGATAGATGTGTTAATTGTCTCACCATACAACATTCATAGGTATCAAAGCAACACTTTGTACCCTGTACATTTGTAGGGTTAAGTGTTAATGTCAATAGATAAAAGAAAAAATACATTCCTTAACAAACTAAAAGAAAGCAAAACAAATTGTGCCAGTATAACTAGATGTCCACATATAAAAGAGCAAAGGGGTGGACGTCTTCTTCACATCGCATACAGCTAGCCAGCTGGACCCATGACTCAATGTGAGAGCTAAGATGATACAACTCGTAGAAGAAAGTATAAAGGTAAACCTTCAAAATCTTTGACTTAGCTATTTATCGTTAGGTATCATACCAAATACATAAGCAATGAAAGGGAAAAAATCAATAAATTATACATCAGAATTAAAAACTATTATGTGTCAAAGGATATCATCAATAAAGTGGAAAGAGAATCTATAAAATGAGAGAAAGTATTGCAAATCATATACCTGATAAGGGCCTAATAATACCCAAAATAAGTCAAGAATGCCTACACCTCAACAAGAAAGACAGACAACCCAGTTTAAAAATGGGCAAAGCGCTTAAAAAGATGTTTCTCCAAAGAAACCTTGCACATGACCAGCAGGTTGATGAGAAGGTGCTCAATGTCATTTGTCGTTAGTCATGCAGTCCAGCCCACTGGAGATACACTTGGCACTCGCTAGGTTGGCCGTACTGCTTTGTAACAGCGGAAAATAACAAGCGGTGGCAAAGATATGGAGAAGCTGGAACTCTGTTACATTGCTGCTAATGTAAAATAGTGCAACAGATTAGGAAAACAGTTTATCGGTTCCTAAAAAAGTCGGTACAGAATTATTCTATGACCCTGCAATTCCTACATGTCCCAAAGAACTGAAAATGGGTAATCAGACACTTGTGCACAGCAGCGCCGCTCACAACAGTCAGAAGGTGGCAACGACCCAAACGCTCATAACGGTCTGTGGTCCACGGTGCAATCGCCCATGAAAGGAATGAAGCACTTGTACGTGCTGAGAGTATATGTCGCACACTCTATCGCTACATTTGTGTGCTGCATCCAAAGTAGGAAAATCCGTGGAGAGGGGAGGCTGATGGGTGGTGTCTGGGGGCTGGAGAGGGAAGAATGGGGGTAACCGCTGAAGAATGTAGGGCTTTATTTTAGAGCAATGATAATGTATCAGAAGTAGATAGAGATGGTGGCTGCTCAACGGTGTGAATTAAATGCCACTGAATTGTTTATGTTATGTGAATTCACCTCCATTAAAGAAAATTTATTAGCAAAACAGCAAACGCTATAGAAAATTAAGATAAAGAGGAGTATAATTATCCACAATTTCGTGACCTCAGACCAACATTTACTTATAACTGGGTTATTTCCACCAGTCTCATTTTCCCTCAGCTTGTTTTTGCTGCTGGTGTTGTCTATGTGGCTGTAGTCTTAGCCTCTATATGCTTCTGTATTTCTTTGTGTTCCTACTGAGGGAAAGGTTTTCTCCACGGTGTGACTTGTGGACTGACGTAGCTTTAATGGCTGCGTGCTGGTCGTGGCTCGCAGCAGCCGGACCCCACGACGCCGTCCCGGACTTCTCTTTCACATCTCGCTCCTCTGCCCAGGCAGCCAGGCATCACTGTTAGTGAAGTGCGGTCGCAGGATCCAGCTTACTACCTGGGGCTCTGCACGAAGTGGGGCCATCCGGGGCCTTTCCGTAATACGTCGCCATTCTCTCCTCTCCACTCATGCACTTGGCCGAGATTTAGCCGGCTAGAAAATCAGGCTGACTGTTACAATGTGTAATGACCGGCCCTCGCGGTTGCTCGTTACACCGTCTTCCGTGTGTGCTCACAGCTCTGCACTGACCTTCGTTATGTAAAATTTAGGTCAATAAGGGGGTGGGGGTTAATGTAAAACATGAACAGATGCGACTGGGAACAGGATGTGTGTATTCGTCTGTCAAATGCCGATGGAGAGCTGGAAGGGTTTCAGGGTTCTGCTAACGAAACACAAAGATGCACGGCATGCTAGAATGACAGGTGGCAAGCTGGAGAAATGTTCATAGGAAGCAACACGTGACGATGGCCGCAAGTGCGGACTTCTTTGCTTGGAGAGCTCGAGAGGAAGATGCTCTTGAAGGGGATTTCTGTGAGGCAAGAAGGGGCAGTTGAGATGAGCCCGGAAGGGGTGAAAGGTGGGGAGACGATGAGTGCAGGGAAACAGCATGATAAAGACATGGAGAGAGAAGGAGAAGGCGGCGGCACCGAGGAGGCTAAAATGCCTGGTTGATGTGCGGAGGTCACAGAGGACCCTGAATGATTCCTGCAGGAGTATCAGGCAGGGGGAGGAACAGACGCTTTTTAAGGAATTGGTGCTTTGATCAGGCAAACGTGTAGACTGGAGGTAAAGTGTAGATGGCAGGTAGGGAAACTGGGTGGATGAGGCAGGAGGCGTCACGGTGTTACTGTGTTGAGGCTACTGGAGAGCAAGCAGCGGAAGAGAAAGGAAGTGTAGACAGATTAGAGGGAAGGCAGATGGAGCTGGGTGCATGCTGCTGATCAGCAGTGGCGGGAGCTATTAGACCCAGAAATTTGGCTCTTCTTCATTTGTCATCAAGTTGCTCAGTCTTCAGATTAGGGTGCCACAGGCTTTGCTGCTCAAAGGGAGGTCCAGAGACGGGTGGTATCAGTGTGACTCGGAAGCTTGCTGGAGATACAAATTCACAGCCCCGCCCAGCCGTCAGAGTCAGAAACTCTTGGGGTGGAGCATTCTGTTCTAAGAAGCATTCTGGATGATTCTGCTGCACACTGAGACCTCGAAATGGAGTTTTCTGTAGTGGAAGCGCACTGGATGTTCAGTTCGGGGCAGCAGGTAGGGCCAGTGCGGTCCCCGAGGACCTGGACCACTGACCGCAGTCTGCAAGTCTCCTTAGGCAGGCGGGCCCTGCCCTGATCCCAGCTCTGCCAGGCCCAGCTGCTGACCCTGGGGCAGCTTTGTCCCTCTAAGTCTTGGCTTCCTGCTTGCCACAGGACCACAAAGACTTAAAATGGAAGTGCTCAGTATTATCTCCTCATCTGCACAATTACACATGTGACCCAACACTCTCCGCTTCCAAGAATGCCCTGATTGGACTCCTACTGACGCCATTTTGTCTGGGAGAGGTGCGCCTTGCTGTGGTTCTGTTGGCTTCCAAGGCAGGAGACTCTGGTGTAATTTTGGCCCTCCTCGCTCCACACCTCCCACCCAGCAATTGGTTCTCTTCCTTAAACTTCATCCTTGAACCCATAAAAATTGTCCATCAGCACCTGGCTTTCTACCCTGACAGAGATTTTGGTGAGGACACCATCTACCTCACCTACCCCCTCAAAGGACCAAAGGTTTTTTGTTTTTTTTTTCTTTTTGGTAAACTGTGAAATACATATTAATTATTATTCATACTATCACGATGAATAAAACACAAATTGTTTCTTGGACCAGTAGTTCTCACACCGAAGTGCTGGAAAGTTAGCTGATGGGCTAGTTAGGACCAGACAGACTGCAACCTCAGAGTTTCTGATTCCACAGGTCTGGGGTGGGCTGGGAATGTGCGCTTGTGCTGGATTCCAGTCTGCGCTGCTGCTCGGGTCCCTACTCTGAGAGCTATGGATTTAGATGTAGACCTGGTACCAAACAAAGCTCAAGAGAGTGTAACCAATTCAGAGCAGTGAACTTATCACCTTGACATAAGGGCCCAAGGAAAAGAGTCCAGGGCAGAGGTTGGAAAAAGACTTCTCTAGCCGGGTCTCCCACCTGAGTTGCTCTCTGACCCAAAGAAAGTCTCAGAGGCCTCTCAGCCTGCTGTCCCTCTCCAAGATGAAAGGAGGGACAGGGAGATTTTTTTTTTTTTAAATTCCTTTCCGCTTAAACACACCTTGAGTGAAGAAATTACCCTACTCTTCACCAGTGTAGGTCACTTGGATTTTCAGCTGGAAAAGTGCAGAGAATTCTCTTTCTGGGAGCTGTTCCCCACTGTCCAGCCCTCTCTCCCCATTCCCCCATCTGGGAAGAGAGGGCAAACTCTGGACTTTCTTTGTAAGCCAATTCAATTTCCATTCCGCTTTTTGGGTAACTATAATTTTATCTTCCTCT
This sequence comes from Hystrix cristata, assembly GCA_004026905.1. Taxonomy (NCBI): domain Eukaryota; kingdom Metazoa; phylum Chordata; class Mammalia; order Rodentia; family Hystricidae; genus Hystrix; species Hystrix cristata. The sequence continues at coordinate 27,814 of PVJO010018404.1, read as the reverse complement.
TTTGGTTTCTTCCTTGCTAGCCTTGCCTTCTCTGAAAAGTTTCAGTTCCTTCTCATGTATTTTTAGACCAACTTTCTATCTTTCAACAGACATAGCGTAGTGTAGAACTTTGACATTGTTCTTCAGGGGCCAGGACCCCAGAGGGAGGCCTTTCTGGGAAGACACACAGACAGGTCCTCAGATTCCTCCTTCATCCTTTCCCAGCTTCTGGTTTGAGGTGCTGGTTGCTGGGATAGTTTATCATCTTGGCTGAGTTTTCTTAGGACATCGTTAACTGGAGTAAAGGCAAGCCATTTCCCTCAAAGATGGTCAATATTAATTAAGGCGTTTTGTCCCTCCTGTGCGTTGGTTCACTTTTTCATCTTTCTTTTGCCATTTTAAGACCCTTGGAATATTAAAAGTATATATGGTGCACATTCTGGCACAATACACATGCCAAATGCTTCCCATCTCTTGTTCCTGTCTGATCGCTCAGCATTGCTGTTAATTAGGTTAATGAAATGGTCTCTTCCTTAAAGAACTTTTGAAGTTCTTTAACTTAGACACAAGTTTAAATGCAGTACGGTTTCTCTTATATGAGAAACCCAAAATATAAATAAAGAGCAACATGAAAGATAGATAATGGGATACAGGGAGATAGATCTTTTGCAAAAGGAAAGGGGGCCGAGAGATGGAGGGAGGAGGGGGAGAGGGAGGAGAGGAAAAAAGAATTACGATGTGTTTGTACCTGTGCCAAGTCCCCACGAGGAATGTGATCATTATGCGCTACAAACAAGTACTAATAAAAATAAAAGTTAAAAATCATTTCATTTTATAAAAGATGGAAAGCTTTGTCTCTAAGATCAGGAACGAGATAAGGACACCCACTGTCGCCAGTAGAACTGAAGGGATCCTGGGAATCCTGGCCAGGACAACGAGGCAGGAAAATGAAATAAAATTCTCTGGCACTGGAAGAGGAAGAAATAACATGATCTCTATTTGCAGATGACATGATATTTTATATAGATTTCAGAAAAAAGAATTTGACAACGTTGCAGGCTATAAAATCAGAAAGAGTTGGCATTTCCATACACTAACAACGAATAATCCCAAAGGGAAATTTTAAAAAAACCAAACTCAAGGTAAATAGCACTGAAAAGAATAAAATATTTAGGAATAAACTTAAACGAGGAAGCAGAAGACTCAAAACTATAAAAGTTGCTGAAATAAACTGAAGACACAAATAAGTTGAGAGATCCTTTGTTTGTGGGCGGGAAGACTTAAATGTCAATACTCCCTCAAGCAACCTACAGATTCAACTCAATCAACGTAAAATCCTAATGATTATTTTTTCTGCAGAAATGAACAAGTCTACCTAAAATTCATTTGGAATCTCAAGGGACCTCCAATAGTCAAAGCAATCTTGAAAAAGAGCACGTTTGGAAGACTCGCAGTTCCTGATTTTGAGACTCCTACAAAGCTGTTATGAGTAAAGCAGCGGCCCTGGCATACAGACAGACACAGACCAATGGGACAGATTTAGAATTCCCTCCGTTCACTTTCTTCCCTTTCCCACACTAAGGATCCATCCCGGGTTGCTCTACCGCTGTCCTTCATCCTCAGTGTCTCCTCCTTGATTTTTTTTAATTTTGAGACAGGCCTCACTAAATTGCCCAGGCTGGCCTCAGCCTCTCAAGAAGCTGGGATTACGGGTATGTATGTGCCTCTGTGCCTGGCTAAGGTAGTCTTTCAGTGGATGGTGTTAGGAAAACTGGGCATCTGTATATTTAAAAGAATGAATTTTGACTCTTACCTTACACTATATATAAAAATTAACTAAAAAGGGCCCAAAGTCTAAACATAACAGTGAAAGTCATAAACTTCTTAGAAGACAGCTTTATGTTACCGGATTCAGTGGTGATTTCTTAGATATGACATCAAAACCGGGCAACAAATAAAAATAGCCAAATTATACTTCACCAAAATGAAACTTTTTTTTTTTTGCATCAAAGGACAGTATTAACTGTGAAAAAGCAATTATAGAATGCAAGAAAACATCTGCAAATCATATATCTGATAGGGGATTAATACCCAGCATATGTAAAGACCTCCCACAATTCAACAACAACAAAAACGAACAACTTGACTCAATAATGGGCAAAGAACTTGAACAGACATTCCTCCAAAGAAGAAAATGGCCCAAATGCACCTGAAAAGATGCTTATAATATCTCTAATCAGAGAGAAATGCAAATCAATGTCACTATGAGATACCAGTTCACAAATTTTAAAATATTATGAAAGAGAAAGGAAGGAAGGAGAGAAGGAAGGAAGAAAGGAAAGAAGAAAAATAATAAATGTTGGCAGTGATGTGGAGAAATTGGAACCCTTGTTCACTGTGGTACCTGTTGCGGAAAACAGATGATAGTTCCTAAAAAAATTAGACATCAAATTACCATAAGATCCCTATAATCAATGAATTCAAAGCAATGAACAGATGTTGGTACACCTGTATTGATAGTGCCATTATTCACAACAGCCAAAAGGTCGAAACAGCTCCCGTGTCCAACCATAGGCGAATGGAAATAATGTGTACACAAATAATCCCAACTTAGCACAATGCAAAAATAATACACATTCATTAAAAACCATGCTGCAAATTTTGAATCTCGATCTTTTCCTGGGCTACGATATGTGGCATGGCACTCTCTCGTGCTGCTGGGCAGGGGACCCAAGCCACGTCTGCCAGTCCACGATCCTGAGGCCAAACGCCTGCTCTGCCTGGACACTGTGATGAAGCTACGGTGTTTAGTAGGTAAGTTGTAGTAAATGCATTTCAACTTATAATATTTTCAACTTACGATGGTTTATTGAGATGTAGCTCATTGAGAGTCATTCAGTACATTCAGTGAATATTTCTCAGCCTTAAAAATGAAGAAAATTCCATCACATGCTACATCATGGATGAATTTTTGGGGTGTTATGCTAAGTGGAATAAACCAGTCACAAGAGGTGCAATAGAGAAATACTGTACAATTCTACTTACACACGGTACTTAGAGCAGCCATCCCCAAACTTTTGGCATCAGGGACTGGTTTTGTGGAAGACAACAGTTCCACAGATGGTGGGGGGGTGGGGCTTTGGGATTAGATTTTCACAAGGAGTGTACACCGAGATCCTCGTGTACGCAGTTCACAAAAGGGTTCAAGTTCCTATGAGAATCCACAACGCGGGTCTGACAGCAGGCAGCACTCAGGCAGGGATGCGAGCCGCGTAGGTGGCTGTACATACAGAGGAAGCTTCTCCCTCGCCCACCACACATCTGCCGGGCTGCCCATTTCCTGCAGTAGCCAAACGTAGAGATGGAAAGCGCAATGGTGGTGCCAGGCTGGTGCAGGGGAATGGGGCGTTTCTGTTTTGCAAGATAAGTGGTTCTGGAGAAGGATGGTGGTGATGGTTGCACCACAACACGGATGCGCTTGGCGTCACAGAACTGCACACTTAAAAATGGTCAAGATGGTAAATTTTAGGTCAGCAATATTTCACCATAATGATAAAAAGTCAAGTCAAATTTCACCTGTCTCACGGGGTGTGGAGCTGGAGAAGAGTCCTGTGGTTATGCAGCGCAGGCTCTCCCGGAGGACACTGAGGTCTGAGAAATGTGAGGACTGATCGAGGCCACAGAGCCACCAGGTAGTCTGCACTCTGCTCTGATGTGGTCGCCATAGCCTTCTCGCCCTGACTGTCCCACCACACCCACCTGCACGCGCCCTAGATGCTCTGCGATGCCTCCTTTCTGACTAGACAGCAGGTCTGCACTGCCCCAACTACGCCTCCCCAGACCTCTGCCGTGCCACCCTCTCGTCCCGCTGCTGTGCCACTCAGTCACTTCTGGGCCCTGCAGGTGCCCTACAGCTTCCCCCCATCAAGCATCTGTTTATCGCAGGTCCTGCCTCGGTACTTTTCCTCCACTCATTTACTTCCAAAACACCACTTGAGAGCCAGGCATGGTAGGCACACCTGTAATCCCAGCACTCTGGGAGGCTGAGGCAGGAGGACTGCAAGTTCAAGTCCTGCCTGGGCAACTTGGTGACTTAGTGAGACCCTGCTTTAAAATTAAAAATTTAAAAAGGGCTGAGAATATAGCTCAGTGCAAAGCCCCAGATTCAGTACTGCAAAAAACAAAGCAAAACAAAACCACCATTGGAGCGGTCCTCTCCTCTCAGCAGCCTCCTGGATCTGCCTCTGGGATCGGCCCTGCCCCCGCTGGCACCAATGCTCCGCCAGGCCACGCCCGACCTTCCCTCACTGCTGCCTCAGTAGGGGGCCTTCCTACAGGGCGAGCGTCCAGGGCACAGAGCCTAAACCTCTGTTCCCAAACGGCTCTCCGCAGGCCCCACATCAGCCCCGTCAAGGAACTTGGTGGAAGCATAGATGCTCAGTCGCTTTGCTAATCCCACCCATGAAGGCCGAGCTGCAAGGACTGGAGGCCTACACGGAAAACGCTGGAGGAGGAGGCGGCGGGAACAGAAAGCTGGCGGCCGGGCGGGGCGGCCCAGAGAAGGCGTGGCACATCCGCCTTTTAAGGTGTTTAGTCCAGCGGCAACGCACAGTGTGCCCTGGGCGTGGGGGCGTGGACAGAAGGAACGGTGGGCACCAGAGCACTCCGGCGCCATTGTCCTGGAGCTGAGTGTGATGCCCGGTGTCGCCTAGATGCCGAAGCAGGGACCGGGCAGAAAGCCTAGCCCTGCGTGGGGTCCTTGCTGCAAACAGCCGGCTCAGGGGGCAGTGCAAACGTCTTTTCTTTGGTTAAAACTGGGGAATAACCTAGGGCCTTTACACTGAGCTACATCTCCATTTCTTTCTTTCTTTCTTTTTTTTTAAATTTGGAGACAGGCTCTCTTTAAATCACCGAGTTGCTCAGGCTGGGCTCAAATTTGCATTCCTCCTGCCTCAGCCTCCCAGTCTGCTGGGATTACAGGTGTGCACCACCATGCCCAGCTAATTTTGACTTTTTTTTCAAACTCTTGGACTGTGTTCTCTGCACACTTTGACCCGATGGTGCTCTGATGGGAGTAGAACACACACACACACACACACACACAAGCGCGCTCATACACACAACCTCAGGCGTAAATTGGTGGTGGCTGAGCTCAGCAGATTCCAGCCCTACTTCCCCTGCTTCTCTGAGTCAACTGTGGCTAGGGAGGGGCCAGGCCTTTTCCTGGATGCACAGGGGCTTGTTTTAGTGAGAGAGATGTGGGAGCTTCGAGGTTGGGGTTGCTAAAACTTACAATGCTTCCAAACTTGAATGGGCACAGGACTCCCATGAGCATCTTCTTGATGGGAGACTTGCATTTTAATTTATTTCACTCTTCGTGGTGCTAGGGGTGGAACCCAGCGCTTTGCACATGGGAGGTGAGCACTCTGCCGCTGAGCTGCACCCCAGCCCAAGACGCACGGGTGCAGCAAGCTCTGGGTTGGTCCCGGGAGCCATGCAAGCTTTGGTGGAGCTTTCCAGCTGGTCCCCCCAGGGGCAGACCCCAGGCGGGCTGAGAGCCTGTCTCCTCAGGTGGCGTCATCTCTTACTAGGGGACGGTGTGCAAGAGCCGAGAAACGCAGTCACTGCAGCAGGGCTCCCTCGGTCTCAGTGGGCATCGGCATGGACCGGAGCACTGAGTCAAACACCCAAGGCCCAAGCCGTATCCTGTTCCACAGAACACGGGTCTCCAGATGGTTCTGATACACATTAATGTGCAGGAAGCACAAATGGCAACGTTAGAGGCCCCAGATTTAGGGACTCAGCTAAGCAGCTGGCAGACTGGCTGGAGCAGGGACTCACTTTCCTTCTGCCTTTCAGCACACAGTGTCTTTGGCGTGTCCGGTGCGGTTCTGAACACAGGTGCACAGAAGGAAATCAGACGTGGACTCTTCTCTTCCTTCAAGAATTCCACGGCTTTGTGAGAGAGACAGGTAGTGAACAGGTAACTGGGCTGATGTAGTCAGTCCGTGGAGTGTCCTCTCAAAGAAACCCGCTGAGGCGTGCATGTCTCTGTCACCGTGTCTGCAGGGAGAGCGATTCCAGGCTAGGTGCTGAGGACACAGGGCTGAATACGACCCCTGGAGTATAAGCTTGTGGATACAAGGAGGTGTGTGGACAGCTCCGCACGTCAGGGGTACATGGAGTCCTGGATGGTAACTCAGAGTAGACCAGGACTTTTCCGACTCTTGGACCCTTGAGATCAGTATCTGGCAGATGGATACCTGGGAGAAAGGATGAGTTCTCATTCAAAGAAACTGGTTCTCAGACAGGTTTTTAAGTGCCCAGAGGGCCATATTTTCTCCAGCTCTGTCCTTTATGCCCCACCCATGACCATAATCTGCATCCCACCAGAAACAGGAGGAGGGCCGGTTTTGATGTCTAATCTTAACGCAGCTTAGTCTGGACATTCCGTGGTGTGGAGCACTCCAGTGTTGTCCTCAGCCTCTGCATCCCCAAGGCCATACCAGCCCAAATCCCCGTGGGCCCTAAGTCCTCTGCCACACGGACCTGACACCCGGAAGAGGGAGGTTCGCACTCTGCCCCTCCTCACTGGGATCCTGAAACTTGCTCCCACAGACATGAGTCACCTCTGCGGTCACCCACTGTTTTGATGTTAATTCCCAGAACTATGTGGCCCAACTCAGAGCCAGGAGCGAGTCCTCCTGCAGGACTCTGCTGTCTTTCGCTCTAGCTGCCCTTGCAAGGGGCCTTGTGGGAGGCAACCCACCCAGAGCAGGATGTGTTCGGAGGTTGGCCTTTGATTGTTTCTCCAAATCTAATCTAACGAGAAAGGGAAGTTATCATCCCTAACACCAGGAATGAGGAACCTGGTGTGTGTTACACAGTCTCTAACACATTGCCACCAAGCACTGGAAATTTGTCTTTATTGTTTTTGTTTTTTAAAGTGACGCAATGGATTCTTGAGCTCCAAGGATGCTGTTCCAGCACACTTTGATTTTTCAGTCTTGGCTTTTCCTTAGCCCCATCTTGCATAAAATCCACAAGAAATTACCTCCCCGCTTCTCCCATGTGAAAAACCTATTTCTCCTCTTGCTCTAAAATAAATCATGAATTGCTGTTGTGTGCATTACTGTGATGGGTGAGCAGGTGTAGAGGAGGGAGGGAAACTTGGGAAAGGAGGGGTGTGAGGCTGCCATCCTTTGGTGGCCTTCGCTGATGAAAGAGGAGCTCTGACAGCCCAAAGGCAAGGCTGCTTTGTCTGTGGGTGGCTGAATCTAGATTTATACACGGGTTGGAGGAGCACTTGTTTATGTCGACGGAGGTTACTGATTGGTTGTTTTCCTACTTACCCTTGTATGATTCGATGTCAGGGTCATGCTCCTCTCGTGGCATAAGTTAGGAATTATTCCCGACTCACTGATTGGATGGAAGACTTCATGAAGAATCAGTATCATTTCTTACTTAAATGCCCAGTAGCATTTATCAGAGAAGCCATCTACATTCATTCCCTGCTCAATGGGAGGTTTTTTAACTACCGCGCCAGCTTCTTTTACAGATAGAGAGATGCTGGTTTCTTTCTTTCCTGCTGAGCCTCAGTCGTCCGTGTCTCTCGGGTGTGCCCTCCATCTATACCGTCTGTTGTTATTAAACTGCTCACCACGTCCCCTTGCTAACCCTTCAGATCTGTGGGGTCTGTGCTGATGTTGCCTTTTACAACCGTAATGCTGGTGATTTGTGTTTTCTCTCCAGCCCCATCTGTTTCCTTAATCAGTCTGGGCAGAGTGTGGTCACGTTTATTGACTTCAGAGAATCAGCTTTCGGTTTCATGGATTTTTTTTTCTCTTGTTTTCCATCTCATTGATTTCTGCTCTTAGTTTTACAATTTCCTTTCTCCTGTCTACGGTGGGTTTGGTTTGTCCTGTTTTTCTGGTTTCTTAAGGTGTAAATGGAGGCCCTGGATTTGAGACCTTTCTCTGTTGCTCAAATGGGAATTTTGTGCTGTCTTCCCTCCGAGCATTGCCTGGCCCAGTGAAGGCGAGTCTTTTAGAGACGGAGGGCTCAAACTGCAACCCAGAACCCACTTATTTATGGCAAAGTGCCAACACTGTGATTGAGCCAGAACCCTGAGGGTTTAGTTTAGAAAACACAAGCCGCCCCTGCTGGGCTGCTGGCTGACTCGGCTCCTGTGCTGATGGAGCGGGCTCTGCGTGTCTGCTGCCACTGCCCGGGCTCATCCCCCAAACAGACTGCAGCTGAAGTAAAGCAAATGCCAAACAAAAGAAAAATTCATCACCCTAGAAAACCCTCAGAGAGACAGCCGGCCAGACCGTCTGCAGTAAGCAGCTCCCAGTCCGAAAGGGCACTTTTCCAGGCTTCTCCTGAGGGCGTCTTGTGGGTGCCCCGTCGGCGCCTTCTCTTCGTTGTCAGAGAAGGATCTTTTTTTCTTTTTCTTTTTTAGTTTAGCTCCGTGTGAAATAGTTGTCTCACTCCGAGAAGCCTCATGGGACAGAAAAGAGGATCTTTATCTTGCGGTTCTTTTAGCATACGGAGTTGAATAATAATCTTCCGCTTGTTAGGTAGTGTAAATATTTTCTTCTAGTGTGTTTCCTATTTTCTATCTTGTTTTATCGTATCTGATTGTCTTCGTTTTTGCTTGTGATTTTGTTTTGCTTAATAAGACCTTTCTTATACCAAAAGAATAAAAAATATTATTCTGCTTTTCTAGCACTTTTAGAGTTTTAGTTTCACATAGTTCACCAATCTGGAATTTTTTACATATGAAATGAAGTGAGTTTTACTTTATTTTTTTCACATTTAATCAGTTTCCTCAATGCCATTGCATGTTATTTTAAAGCTAATTTGAAGTGCCACCTTCATTAAATCCCACAAACATAAATTGGCTTTGACTATTCTCATTCATTTGGTCGCATGTTTCTGCATGCCAGTGTCTCCCATTTTGACTGTTATTTCTTATAATATGTTCTGTATCTAGAAGAAAAAGATTTTATTCTCTTTCTGTTTCAAATATTATTTAGTGTGTCACATTTTATTTTCCAGGTAAATTTAGAATCACTTTGTCTGTTTTTAAAAAAGAATCCTACTGAGTTGCAAATTTATGGTTTCACTTAGGAGAAGAATGGACATCTTTATAACAGTGACCTCTCTACCAGGAACACAGGAGGATGCAACACTTACTTAGAGCCTATCTTCCGTGATCAGTTATTTAACTCATTAGCTTTGCCATGATTGCCATCCCAGTAAGTTCCAAACTCACTTTACAAAGGACATGCAGTCGGCAGGGCATGAATTGTTGTGGATTCCTGTTGGCCATAATGTAAGAATCGTTTGCTCTGCCAGGGGAGTGAGTTGGTGCCAGGCCACAGGACTGAGCCCCAATAAAGCCAGGGGTGGGTGAGTGGCGCCGTGGAACTGAGAAGCTGTTGCCTAAGCGGGTGGGAGAAGGGGCCAAGCCAGAAGACCGAAGCACTGGAGAACACCCGCAGGGACACTGAAGTGGTCCCCTCTGACGCTGCAGGCAAGAGGAGATGAGCCCCATGACCATACGTGGAGGTGGAGATCCACTCCCCACACCTTTCCCAACCCCATCCTGACCTGGGGGCGGGATGCTGGGGCCTCATTCCAGTCTGTGGAGGGTGGAGGTTTTGCCCAGGTCCCTGATGTCCTTAACAAAGACTCGAGAAGGACGCCCAGGAGTTGCAGCAGGACCGATGAGTTACCTGAAAAAGAAAAGATCAGCTGCACGCCGCAGGGTGGGAGTGGCCAGGGAGAGGAGCTCAGGGCTGGGGAGCTCAGCACAGAGGGTTTGGGTTTGACTGAGGTTCGGGCTGAGGTTTGGCTTCTGTCAGTGAGCGGCCTGATGAAGCTCCTCCGTAGGGCAGTGGAGTTTGCGACCTTTTGTGGCCCTTGGGGGGACTGCTGTGGTGTCTAAAGCCTCCTGCGATTCCCCAGACCCTTTGTCCCAGATGGGCCGCTGGGAGCCCTGACGCTGGCTGATGACTGCGGTGTCCCCCCGAGAGGCGGGGGGCTGAGGGGCCCATGGTGCCTGCTGCCCGGGCTGCCCGGGCTGCCCGATGAGGTTGCTTACAACACGGCACTGCTCAGCAAGCCCAGGGCAGAGGGCTTGGTGGGCTGCAACGCAGCCCAGGCCTTTTGTGGCTGAGCAGTTCTGAAACAGAGACTATGTACGGAGTTTGGCACAAGTTCACAGCAGAGTTATTAGCGAATCTGAAAGAACTTGTATCAAACAGACCGCACTCTGACCACAGTGTATTAATTGGCAAACCATCCTCATGGAGATTATAAAAAGTAAAAGCAAACTAACAAATACATTTCTGAATGCCTTGTGCGTTAAAAATGAAAGCAGAACAGAAGCTGCAGAATATTTAGACCAGAATGAAAATGAAAACACAGGTCTGTAATCTGCACTGCACAATTCCTAGCCCTGAAAGATTCTGAAAACTGAGGCTTTTTTCACCACTCGCTCAGTGGCAGAACCTGCTTGAATGATCTCACCTGTAGCAAAGAGGAAGAAAACCTGGGACAAAGCACGAGTGAGGAATAACTGCATCAGAAGTGCCACCGTGAAAGAATTATCTAGACGAGAAGATCAAAGTCCTAACGCTGGGGCAGCTGTGGGCAAACAAATGGCTTTCTAACAACCTCAGACACATTCGACTATTTGATCTTCAACAAACAGACCAAAAATGGACAGTGGAGGAAAGCTACACTCTAAAATGGTGCTGGGCAAACCGGTTACCCACGTGCAGATTAGACGCATGTATCTCACCACGTACTAACTAAAATAAGAATGGATCAGAGACTCAAAAATTAAAACAGAAATACTTAATCTGCTGGGAGAAAAAATAGCTAAAACTCTTGAAGTCATAGGTGCAGGCAAGGTCTTTCTGAACAAATCTCTCATGGCACAAGGAGTAATACTGAGAATAGCAAATGGGGTCTTATCAAGTTTCTGCGTATCCTCCACCAGGATGGAGAGGCAGCCTACAGCACAGGAACACATTTTTCCCAGCCATTCATTGGGCAGAAGACACATACCTAGAATATATAAAGGACTCAGAAAGTCAGCCCTCTGTCTTTTATTGGGAAACTGAAATGAACAGACACTTCTCAGGAGAAGTAGTACAGATAGCCAATAAATATGTGAAAAATGTTCAACATCGCCGGCCATTAGAGGAATGCAAACTAAAGCAACGTCGCGATACCCTCTTACTCCAGAAAGAGTGACATCATTAAGAAGTCAAATAATAGCAAGTGTTACTATTCTACAGGTGAAAAGTAACACTTCTACATTGTTGGTAGGAATGTAAACTAGCACAACCACTTGGAGATCAGTATGGAGAGTCCCCAAAAAACTAAAAACACAAATTTCATTTGATCCCACTACTCCCTTTCTAAGTATCTTACTGAAAGAGTTAACGACATCTTACTACAGTGCTTCCTGCACACCCATGTTTATAGCAACACAATTTATAAGAGCTAAATCTTGAGATTAGCCCATGTACCCACCAACAGAAGAATGCATACAGAAAATGTGGTGTTTATGTACAATGGAGTGCTACTCTGCCACAAAGGAGGAAAAACTTGAGGCATTTGTAGGTGGATGCAGCTCAAGACCATAATGTTAAGTGAAATAAACCAGAAACATAAGTTTAAATATCACATGGTTTCTCCTATAGGAGAACCACAAAATACAAATAAAGAGCAAAATAAAGGCTGACTAATAGGAAGTGGGCTGACCTTTTTCAAATGGGAGGGGGAATAGGAGATGGAGGGAGGGGGGAGGAAAAGAGGAGAAAGGGGATTTTAAAAAGGAATAAGGAAAAAAAAACCAGAAATAGAGCTTTTTCATATGGAAAGGAGAACAGAGCTGGAGGAAGCAGGAAGAAGTGGGAGGTGAAGGGGACAAGAAGAGAATGGAAATGTCAGGTACATGCACAAACTCCTGGAGAGACATGTAATCATTATGTACTGCAAACGTGGACTGGTTAAAAAAATTGTTTAAAAAAAAAGAATGACTTTCTAGAAGATTATGTTGCCAACACTGAGTCGTGAAAACAGGAAACCTCTAAAGAAATTGAATGATCTCAATTCCTTCTCCACCACCCCCCTCCCCGGCATTTCCAGGAGAGGAATTATGAACTGCCAATAATCATGGAGATACATTAAGCTTCCCTCCCAAGGAGACAGACGAGGCACCAGGCTGGTCTCCCATTTCCCATCCATCGGATCCGCGAACATCGTGCAGCCCGATAGCGCCAAGCTTTGGAGAGGATGTGAAAGCCCGACCCTCTCCTCTCATGTGGGAAATCACATTTTAGACTGGAAACAGACTGTGCAGGGAAGCCCTCAGCCTGCACCACCAGGTGTTGCTCCACATCCGGCCCCAAGAAATTGCAGCGTATGCACAGAGAAACAGCCAGGAGGCTGGCATGTGCAGGGCGGGGACGGACGAGTGTGCAGGACCACGGAGGGCTCCGTCCCTCCCCGGGTGCTGTCAGAGAGCGGTGGGCAGGGGAGGGACGGACCGGTCAGCAGAATCCCTCCAGCTGCTCTGCTGAGTGCTGGCAAGGGCAGGAGCAGCCCCGCCCAGCACGGCGGCCTGGATGGGGACAGTGGTCAGATGGAGCAGTGGGAGTGGTCAGAGGGCGGACACTGCCCCAGGCTACACTTGCCACGCTGAATCCCTGCAACGTGTCCCCTGGGGGGTTGCACGTTTTCAAAGAGCCCCGGTTGATGCATATGTGTGGGAAACCAGCTTCCCCGCGCTGTCCCTTGGTGGTGTTTCTGCTGAACGTCGACAGTTAAGGAGCTGGCGTCTGTGAAGGGTTCTAAAAGGGAAGAGGCCGAGCCGTTCCTGGGCACAAGTGCGGAGATTCTGGGAACGGAGCATTTGCAGTTTATGACAAAGCCAGTCCCCAAACCAGTCACCGCTTGAGAAAAGCAGCCTTGGAAGAGATGATAAAATTAAAATAACAGCCAAGGGGAGTTCAGGGCACTGGCGCCTGTGTCACTGTATGGAGGAGAGTCCGGAAACCAAGGCACTGACTCCAAACGCTTGGTCGGGTCTCCCGGGATTGGACTTTGTGGAGAAAATAAATTATTTGAAAAGATAATTCAGGTTATTTTGTGAAACTACAAGTTGTCGGTGATGAGTCCAAACACACACATACATCAAGGAACTCATCTCCAAGGGCACCAGGCAGTGCAATGGTTACTTACAGCCCCGTGAGGGTGGGACATCTGTGGGTCTCTGCTGGTGTGAGCAGGGCGGGGCATTCTCATTTAGGGTGCAACCTGCAGAGCTGTCAAGACCCCCCCAATCTCCTAATTCACATCTTAGTAAAACCTGGAGCTAAGAGCAGCCTAGAACCTCTACGTTTTGGTTTAGACTGCTTCCTCTTTTTCATCCTTAGGGTTTTTGTCTTTTGTATTTTTTTTTTTTGGTTGTCTGTTGACCTTGTTCTGCATCCCACACAGACCAGCCTGACCCATCCCAATGCAGGCTGGATTTGACACTTCCTTTTCTGAAGGTCGACACAGTCACTGCTGAGAGCATCTCTCTTCCCTCTCCCAGTTTTACAGGGCTCAGACTTGAAAGAAAGAAATTTTCACAACTCTCTGCGCAGTGTGTTCGCTCCTTCCCCCCTTTCGTGCCCTTCAGGGATCTACTCAAACCAGGAACTCAGGAGGGCGGTTTTCTCTCGAGCTCGCTCTGCACACCCCGTCCTTCCTCTCCCCCTCCTTTCCTCGTCGAAGCCCGAACGCCCTGATCTTGAAGTGGCAGTGGTTTTAGGGTTACCTGCTTTGTGGTGAGTAAGCGCACTTAATAATTAGAGGGGTGGAGTCTGGGGCTCGGCCCTGGACTTCGAGGTCGGTGATTCTGGCCTGAGATTCTGCAGACCGACCCTGGAGATGCGGCGCCACGTTGGCTCTCGGCGACGCCTCGTTCTCCCTGCAGGTCTCACGACTTCATGGTCTTTTCCAGATGATTCCTTTCAATCTACTTTCGCAGTGCTCTGCCCTTTGACCTAAAGAAGTTCCATTTTTCATCATGGCGGCTTGAAGCAGGGAGCCCCAAGCTTCCGGTTTGTCTCTGCCCATGAAGGAGACATTGGCGGTGGCGTGTCCCCCCTTGCGGCCTCAGCTTGCCCCAGAGCACACAGGCAGGATGGCCTGTATCCCGGCTCCAGCCGGCTGGGGAACTGGGGATGCTGCCTTTGCCCTGTGCGCTGTGCATGCAAGAAGGAGAAGTGGGGGATGGCAGCCCACATGTGTCTGCTGCTGCTGCCTCTTTGCCTATTTCATTCTGACTCTCAGGAAGTGGATGAAAGACGGGTGAGGCTGCAGCAAGGATTCGGCTCTCACATCGGATGGGGTTTGGCGCTGTTTGCAGGTTCTCCCTAGAGCGGTTCTCAGATTTGCCCGGGACAATGTCAACCTGAGCATTCCGGGTCAGAAGGTCTGGGGGGGCAGAGTGGGGCCCAAACTGCATTGCTGACGACATGGTGCTGGTCTGGGCGGCTCCCAGGTTGGAACCCCGACAATTCACGACCTTGGCTTGACCTCTTCCCCAGGCCCCGACTGGCAGCTCACTTGGATCCACCAGGTTTGGTGAAGGACACCTGTGCTTGGTCCCCAGACCACGTGGCGCCCAGCTCCAGCTGGGCCACAGAGCGGCTTCCGGGGTAACGGCTGAGACCGGGCGCTCAGCCTCTTGGTCCTGCAGCCTCAGCTTGTGGTATAGGAAACAGAAAGCTGATCCAGGGAGAGACGCAGGGTGAGAGGGCGGAGGCATGAGAGGAGACCCTCGTTTTCCGGGCTTCCATCCACCAGCTCTCCAGCTGGAGGCTCTTTTCCACTTCTGTCTCCAAAGCCACCAATAGCCTTGTGTCTTTACAGTCAGTTTCTCCACCGTAGTAAGCCAGCGCCCTCCCTCCTGGGACGTCTGTCATACCAGCCCTGCGGTGGGGGCCAGGAGTCTGCTTTCCTGACAAGTCCGTGGGCTGCCGCGGCTCTGGGGACCTCACTTTGAGAACCACCTGCTCAAAAGGAAGCCTCTTCAAGCTCCCCCTTGTGTAGTAGAAGCAAGAGAATCCACCGAGTCTTGTGCTTTTCCTCTGGGCACCCGTGTAGTGGTTTACATGTTTTAACAGTCCAGTCCCCGCCATGACTGTTTCGGGTCAAGGGTGTCACAGGCCCACTTTACAGAGGAGAACAGCATGGCCCTGGAAGTTTAAGTAAAAGTGCAATGTCCCTGCTCAAACACGGCGGAGCTGGGGGCCAAGCCCAGGACTGTGTGGCTTGGGAGCTCACGTCCCTAACTTGGGCTTAACATCACTCCTGGTCTGGCCACTGTGGATCTGCTGCACTCTGCACGTGGCCCCCACCCAGGCCTCTACTGCACACTCTGCCCGGCTGTCTTCCAGAAGCTGTGGCCAGGCCTGTCTCCTGTGCAGCATCTCTCCCCACTCCCCGTGGGAGCACTTCAAGCCACCTTCCTCTTCCCTGCGGCCGTGGCCCGAGTCACTGGTATTCTTGGCTCAGAGACCAGTGTCTCTGAGTCACTGGCGTGTCTGGCTCCGTTGCACAAGCTGTGAGGTCCTTGAGGGTGGGAACTGAGGTCCTCCACGTTGGGACCCACTGTCTCCTCCTCTCCCAGCCCCCACAGTACCTCCAGCCAGCCTGCACCCTGCAGATGCTCACGGTGCTGAACTAGAAGGGAAAAGGCCTCATTCCCTGGTGCAAGTAGTGCAGAGGGCTCTGGGATGCAGGGAGGGGAGGGAAGGGAAGCAGTCAGGAGCCAGAAGTCAGGGAGCTCCCTGCGATCTCGGTGCCTCTGTCCACCAATGTGAGCCCGGGAGCCAGCGTGGGCTGCAGGGTTTTGCAAACCCGGACAATGGATGAGGGCCGCCTGTGGAGGGGATGGGACAGGGCAAGGCCTCTCTTCTCCAAGTATGTGGTTCCCAAAGAAGGCAGACAGCTGGGCCGGGGAGGAATGCGCCTCTCTGCTCTGCGGGAGAGTCCAGGGGTGAAGCAAGTGATCCCCCCCACAGCTGTCTCCAGCCCTTCCACCTCGGTGCTCGGCTGTGGCCCAGGCTTCCAGAGCCCACATGGCAACCACAGGGTGACGCTGCGCTCCAAGAATGGCAGGCACAGAGGTGACACGGGAGCAGGAGCTCTAGGTGAGGATGGGCAGGGGAACCTTGGTGGGGAGGCGGGAGTGACCACCTCTGTGGCCACAGCCAGCATCTGGGCTGACTGCTCGGTGCGGCGATGTGATTGTCCAGGGCACCCAGAAGCATCCGAGCTGTGGCTTGGGCAGCTGATGGAGGGCTCGGGAAAGCAGAGAAAGGGTGGAAAGGGGCGCAGAGGGGCGGGCAGCAAGAAACAAGCATAGCGAGAGATGGATGAAGTTGGGTCACGGCGATTCGATGCTGGCCACCTCCTTCTGAGCTCGGGGTCTCCTGCACAGTCCTGGGCCCCACATAGAGCCAGGGAGGCCTCGTGACTGCAGCCCGGGCAAGGTGGAGTCTGAGTTTCTCACTGCTAAGTGATGAGACTGGGGCGGTCACTTAGTCCCTCAGCTGTTTTGCTTGGAAAAGATTTTAGTGAGACTTAGGTAGAGACTCGCTGAGCAGAACCCTAGAATAGGCAGATGAGGAAATGAGGAGAACGAGTGTGCGCCGCAGCCGTCCCCACGAGGGGCTCTGCGCTTCCCAGCAGCAGACGCAAAGAGAGAAGACAGTTTCTGCTTCTCAGGACTCGGGAAATCAGGAAAACTGGCTTCCAGCAGACACACAGCTGCTCTGGGTGCTGGATCCCAGGGAAACCTCTGCTCTGAGAGCACAGGGAAGGGAGGAAGCCGGTCCTGACGGCTTGCACAACCGGCTTGGAGCGCATCTCTTGGGACTCCATCCCGGGGAGCTCCAGGCCTGCGTGTCCCGTGTTGCGGGCTCCGCTGACTGCGGACAGACCAGCCTCCACTCCTTCCTCTCAGTGGTGAAGCACAGGATAGCAAAGGCCGGGACAGTGTCGGGACCCTCTCGGAGGAGCCGGCTCCGTGGAGGAAGTACAGCAGTGCACCTGGAGGGTCCTCCGAGACCGGCAGTGACACGTCCCACGTCGCAGCACAGCTCAGTAGAGTGTGCTGTGGACGAGAGAGGGCCGCGGTGGCCCCGCCTGGAGTCCGCACTGCACACACCAGCGCTCAGGTCTCCCCACTGTGCCCGGAAGCGGCTCCTCCCTGGGACATTGAGGTCCTTTCTCTGCCTTTCCTCGGGGCGATGGTGTCACTGGGCTGGGTCTGAGAGTCCCCAAGGCTGAAATAAGGGACCTAGTCCCCCTCCTGGAGTAAGCTTGCAGGTTCGCCACCTCCAGTGGCAGAAGACTGCGAGGCTGCTGCTTCCTTGGTGGGGAGGAAGCATGAGTGACAGGTGCGAAGGGCAGGTCTGGAGCCCCCATTTACAGGCTTACTGCTCTTTAAGACCTTTACCAATTTTTAAAAAATAAGTTTCCTGGAAGGTAAAAGGGCTTGAGAAATTTTTGTGTCTTGAAGGCATGCTTAAGTACAATTTTGAAATCTTTATTTGTTGTCTCCTTTTTACCTAGTTTTTACTTTTTCTATCCTCTCTCAAAGGGACTTGAAATTTCCCTTTTGGGCTGTGCTTGATAGCAAAAGTAACATCCCCAACACCTTGGTGGACAGGGAGTGTGTGATTTGCCAACTAAACGCACATTTGCCCAAGAGGAAGCCCGGGATTCTCCTCCCAGGGCTCCATCCCAGCACCACCTTGTCCCTGGCATCCCTCAGCATTTCTCCAACTCACGGGTTTTGGCCCAGGAGGCCTGGGGCGGACAGGGCTGGTCCTTCTGATGGGCCGTGGGTCTCACGTGCCCTGTCCACCGGTTATGCCTCACTCCATACTGTGGCCTTGGACTCTGCTCTCTGGTGACCAGCACGCAAGTGCCCAGAAAAGCACTGAACCAAACCCGCTTCCTCGGGGGCCCAAGATGGGCCAGGCTGTAGGCAATTGGAGAGGGAAGAAAATATCTCGGCTGCACTGCTCCCCGGCTGCACTGTTCCCCGGCTGCCTCGGTTTCCCTTCCTGTGCCCCACCCCATCCCTCCGCCACCCAGTCTATACAGGGATTGAAACTCACAACCTTTGCATCTAAGTGGGTGGTAATTTCCCCTCGAAGGTCTGGAACCTTGTATGTGACTCATTACCCTCCACTTTCTGAAAGTCGGCCCCTCCGTGCCCCCTGCCAACCCCCAGCCCACTCACTCTGTGACCTGGCAGGTGGCTTTGCTAGTTTCACTCTGGCTGCCACGTCAGCCTTCTCTCTCTGGACGGGGGCTCCACAACGCCTCCCCCATCCTCACCCCCATCACCCCCATCACCCCTTCAGGCAGTTTCCTTCCCTGCCTCAGTGGTCCCTCTGGGCTCTGTGCCATCTGCAGAGACCACTCAGCTTCCAGGAAGGGTGATTCATGGGCCAGGGTGGTCGGCAATGTGAGGTGGGGTGTGGCTCAGAAACTGGGAGATGCCTGTTATTTCTTTGCTGCTGTCTTCACCCTCAGTGTCCAGATCGCTGCTACTAGACAAGGATCTATGGGCAGTAGGAGGAGGCAGGCAGGGCCTGGGCTGAACTGGGGCAGGGGAAACACCTGGACCCTGAGTTCCACCTGGCTGTCCTGACCTCCGTTCCTGATTCCCTCCAGACAGCTCAGTCCAGGGCCTGGCGGAAAAAGGCCTCACACCATCTCTGTCTGCCTCTCAGCCCTAGATCACCTGTCCTTAGGGCCACACCAAAGAGTGGGAGTCAAGAGAAGGCTGAGGCCGCCCAAGACCAAGGGAGAGGGCCCCTTGCAGCCAGGCGGGACTCAGCTCCTCAGAGCCAGACCTGGGTCCTAGAAGGGGTGTGTGTGGGGCCAGGAGCACGGGGCAGAGAGGTAAGGGATGCCTGTTTCTCATCTTCTCCTGCAGGGCCAGCCAGACAAGGCGGGAGACTGGAAATGGACAGCATCTTATTGTAGGTGGCCAGGGGGTTAAAAGAAGGCACACACTCTTCACGCTTCATATTTTTTCCAAGTGTGCTGTGAGCAGGGCTGTACCCACCTTGCTAATCTAGCACAATTTGCTTTGCTAGAAGTAACCACCACAGGGGGAACCTTCGGTGTGGAACTTGTTCTTCACCTCACCAAGGGTGACTTTCAGCCCTGCCTGGGGTTGTTTGTCTTCTCTTGCAAACTTGCAAGACCTCTACGTATTGTAGGTAACCCTGCTTCATTGCAAGGCCCTTCCCTCTTATTTCGTATTTACTTTGCTCTATTCTCTGCTACAAGAAGTTGAGATTTTACTGAATCCAAGAGGTTCCTCTTTTCTAACTTGTGTTCCTGTGTCACTTGTTACTAGGATGAGAAAAAGCTATTGATTCTTGTAGGTCCCAGAAGCGTTTTTGTTTTTGTTTTGTATTTGTTTTTTTTCCTAGAAAGACTCACAGGTTTTCTAGGGACACAAGCACACAAGGTTTTGCCAATTTTTCTTCTCGCTATCCTCACTGGATTTATCGAACGACCTTCTAAGATGACACAGATTCCCAGAGCTATGGCAGTCATCTGGCTTTGTTTTCATATGGCACTGTCTCTGGGGATATTTTTTGATGCTTTTTGGTAACAGACTTCAAAAGACATAGGTCCACAGCTTCTATTTTACTTAGAGCTTTTATTAGAAATAATTTTAAGCATTTATCAAACAATTTTCCAACATCTACTGATGTGTTAACTTGGGGCTTGTTATTTAATTTATCTAACGCATGGTGGGAATCGAGACCCTCATTTAGCCACCTTTTCCGATGTGAATGACTTGGCTTGAATGTGGATATTATCCTTCTGGTACATTGCTGGGATTTATTTGCTGAAGTTTAGATTATTCCTTACAAGTTTATAAGAGATATTGACACACAGAATGCCTCTTTTTTTTTTATATTCTGTTTTTCAAATAGGCAGCCTTCATAAAATTAAACAGGAAGATTCTCATCTTTTTATATTGAGCTGGGATAATTTCAGTATCATAAAAAATATTCTTTAAAGTGTAGGAAGAACTTAACTGTAGAAAGTCTGTTTCTGGTACCCTTTTAAAAAAGTGGGTATTAGTTTACTTCTCCAGTTTTTCTGTGTTCATTGTCTGGTCTTATTTTCCACTACTTCTTGGGTTAATTTTCTTCATTTAAATTTTTCTGTGAGGTCTCCCTTTTCTTTTGTGTTTTGGAATGCGTTGCCACAGACTTGTATCAATAATTTATTCATCACTTCCAAATTTGTGTTTCCTTTCTCTACCCTGATGAATGGGCTGTGTACTGAAAGCAAATCCAAATCGCTTGCAGATGACAAGCATTTTCAAACGCATGAGTTGCATTAAGAGTGCAACCCTGGGGGCCGTCCTCCCATTCCTGGGAACCAATGCCATAGAAATAGAAGTACTATTGACCACTGTAGGGATAGTTGAGTGGGGAAAGAAACCTGGAAAGTGATTATTCAGTATTCAATGAGTGATGGCCCATCTGCAGCCCAGAATATTATCATGCCTGTTAAAAGGAAAGATGATCACAGCCAGTCTGAGGCCGGCCTGGGCTGTACAGTGAGTTCGAGGTCAGCCTGAACTATGTAGCAAGACCCTGGCTCAAAAAAACAAAAACGAAAGCTTTACAAACATTTGACAACATTTCCTCCTGATGTTTCATGGCAGAAGATGCCTCTCTGGTCAGCGCCACGGCCGGGGAGCAGGATGGTGGGAGGGTGCGGTGAATTTTGTCAAACTGAATCCCAAGTCCTGGCTGTGCGAGCCCACGCTGGCCTGGCGACGTGGTGCCCCTGGGTTTCCTGTGGGAGCTCAGCTCACTGACCTGCAGCCGTGAGCCAGGCACGCAGCACCCCGCCGACCTGCCCCACACACAGCAGGGCGAGAAGGCGCAGGGGAAGTGTTTGTGAGCCAGGTGCAGCCTCTCTTCCCTACTCATTTCCTTTCTCCCGTCCCTTGGCCACCACCCCCCGGGGTGGAGTCTGTGGAGGTGGCCGGGCCCTCATCCTCGGCCACTGTGACATCTGCAGACTGCTCCAGGCAGCACTGCGGTCCACAGGGGACACACAATGTGGCCTGGAGTTCCCGGCCCCCCATCTTGCAGATCTTCCAGGAGCTGTCTCCATTCTCTCCCACTCTCTCCCTCCCTCGGTGGGGCCGGGTGGCATTCTCTCTTTCCAGCTAAGCAGCACTTTGGTGGTCACAGGGACACAAAGCCTTGGACCAGAGGAGCGTGCTGGCGAGCGCGGGAGGGAACACTGGCGGGTGGGTCTGGGGTAGGTTGAGAGCAGCCTCCCCTCCCGCACCCGTCTCCACCCGGCCGCCAACCTGTGCTCCCAGGTCGGGTTCAGAGGCCGGGTCCTCTCGGCCAGCAACTTTGCTAAATGTTTATGTAATTTTAAAATCTACTGACTTTTCAGACATGGTAGGAAAAAACACAGCATCACACCAATGCGTCTTCAGGTTTCTTAGAGGACTGCCTGAAATACTTCTCTCGAATATTTTTCTGTAACTAACCACACCAGTGCGGCTCTCTTTCTTCTGTTTTAACTCTTTATGAGTCACAAAAGACAAAAATAGCACCTAGACTTTGACAAGTACCCAGCAGGGAAATCGTTTACATATGGACTCAGTGCTGTGTAAATGAGGCGGAGGGAGTGAGAGGTAAGTGAAAAGTAGAGTCGGAAACTCTGGTTTGGCTTCGGGGTTGATCTCAGCCATATGATGACCAGAGGGCCAGATGGCTGCCTCAGCATCAGTCTGGGGATTCCTGAACTGTGGGATCACGGTCATGTGATGGTGCATGTCGCTGTCATGTCAACACCAGCAGACTTACGGTAAATAACTCAGTGGTCAGTGTTAACCCCAAGTAAACACGTAGGTGGAACGCAGCGGGAAAAGCCCACTCGCTTTATGTGTTGAAATTCTATCAGCCAATTGAAATGCAAACATACACTGAAATTACAAGAGTAAAATGCTGCAGTAATTAAGGATGATGTAAACTCTCAGTTTCATGTACGAAATAAAATTTTTTTCAAATAGTGACATGTCTTAGTTACTTTTCTCTTGTTGCTGGGACAAAATACCAGACACCCAAATTTAGGGGAAGAAAGGTTTGTTTAGCTCACAGTTTGTAGAGGTTTCAGTCCACAGTCAGCTGGGTCCGAGGCAGGGTAGCATGGCACACAGGCAGAAGGCATCAAAGTAAGCAAAGGATGCAAGCAAGCAGACAGCTTCTTCCTGTACCTTGTATCTTATCCAGGCTGCTAGGATCAGGGCGGTGCTAAACCAATCAGTGGATTGATTTAGTAATCACACGCCCTTAATCCCAACATCACACACTCTGGATCCAGCTACCTCTTACCACGTGAGGCTTTGGGGGGACATCTAAACACAAACCATGACATGACGTAAGTAGAAAAAACAAGTTGGCAGCTAAGACATGTATTGAGAGAGGATGTATTATTATCTAGGTGATTTAGGGAGCTCCTAGTGTCAGCCTTGGATCAAGAGATATTTATAGGCAAATAAATAGCTTTAAAAAGTAAAATAGAGGCTGGGCTTGGTGGTACACACCCGTAATCTCAGCACCAGGGAGGCTGAGGCAGGAGGATCACTGTCAGTTTGAGGGCAACCTGGCTACATAGTAAGGTCAAGGCTAGCCTGGACTGCACAGTGAGACCCTGTCTCAACAAACAAACAGAGAACCAAACAAATAAAAAATAAAATACAGAAGAACAGAAGTCACCAAGATCAAACGGTATCACAATTTTGATCATTGTAGAATCATTTAACATACTAGAATTATTCACAAGTTAAATAAAATAACCTCTAAGAACTATAATTCATTTTTAGTTTTACTCCAACTTTAGCCAAGAATCATTTCAGACAATTTTCTCCATGGGAATTCATGAGATTCGTGATGATGAATTAAAAACTTAACATCCAGATTCCATCTCAGAATTTCCCAAAGGACACCAGGAGGATGTATGGAAATAGCCATAATAAATTATCCTTGATCCAAGTATTAAAGTAATAAATCATCAAGAAGAGAAAGTTTTGGAGGAAAAGAGGAACTTCAAAACATTTTATCTCACTATTCAAACTTCGAAACAGGGTGCTTCCCAAGAATATTTTACAAAGACACAATTCTTGCCTTTGAAGGATGATTGAAAATATAGAGGCTAAAATGTAAATAAACATCTTGCTAAAAATACTGGTTATGTTGGGCATGTGGCACACGCCTATAATTTCACCACTCTGGAGGCTGAGGCAGGAGGGTCACTGTGAGTTTGAGGACAGCCTGGGCTACATAGTGAGCTCACGGCCAGCGTGAACTGCATAGTGAGATCCTATGTCCAAAAAAAAAAGAAAAAAAAACCCAAAAAAATAAAAATAAAGCAAAATTAAAACTATTTTTTAAAATCAAAACTATTGATTGATATTGCCACCCATTTTCAAAAGATGAACGATTCTGAGCTATGTCCAGACTATGAATTCTAGATTCAAAGATCTTTCTGGAAAACATTTCACTGTTGTAAATTCTGGTTGTTGCACTGGGATTAACTGACAATGCGAAGTGTGCTAGTTTCATGTCTGATGCACCTGATGTTTAGACATGCAGAGACAATAGATATCTTTTTGCTATTTGTTTTTTGAAACAGGGCCTCACTAAATTGCTAAATTGCCCAAACTGGGTTCCAACTTGGGATCCTCCTGCCTCAGCCTCCAGAGTGCTGGATTTCAGGAGTGCTGTCCTGTGCTGGCTCCAGGTGTCTTTTCTTGTCGTTCGCCAGCACAGTGGGATAAACCCTAATTCTGAGCGTAGGATTTTCTTACCTGTAAAAAGATCTCTGGGTGTCATAGAAAAAGGAACCTACTGAGTCTGAGGCAGGAAACGCTTAGTGAAAGGAAAATCCGCAAAGGAAAATTTCTGTATTTGTCTGCGCCGTCGGAAAACTCAGGGTGCCGCTGTGAGTGATTTCGGGAACCTGGACAGGCAACGCTCCGTTCACATCTTCAGCTGTGTTTTCAGGAAGTAGCTACAGGGTTGTAGCAAGACATAAACAGGCATTTGTATCATTGGCGTCTTCTTTTCACAGTTTTTATTATGCAATTTTTCAAAACTCATTACCAACTAGGTATTCATTTTTCACATGCGTGTTTAGAATTTAGATCAATTTGTCTGGGGTTGAGGATATAGCTCCCAGGTAGAAAGCTTGCCTAGCAAGTGTAAGGCCCTGAGTTTGATTGTCAAAAGTATAATTTTTGCTTATACATTTTTTAAAAATCCTAATTTTCTTTTGTTTTGTCTTTTGAGACAGGGTCCCACTGTGTAGTCCAGGCTGACCTTGAACTCACTATGTAGCCAAACTGGGCTCCAATTCACAGTAATCCTCCTGCCTCAGCCTCCCGAGTGCTAGGATTATAGGTGTGCACCACCACATCCAGCTATAAAAAGTCACTTTTTATCAAAACTGTAATAGTACGTAGCGAACGAGTTGGAGAAAAACATCTCTGGCCCCGTCCCACCCCACCCAGCCCGTCCTCCCAGTCGCCACTTCCGTCTCTGCCGGTATTTCTCTGGGGCTTGCCTACATCTTCAGCAACAAGCTCATATCACTACTGCATGATTTATTGGCTTTTCGCCTTATTTACTGATTTCCTGTTCTTGCAGGTGAGGGTTCACTCCTCACACCTCTCTCCGCCCTACATCCTCTCAATATGGTAATTTGACAGTTTCTGGTTAAATCACTTACTACGGCTCACACTATCACTCCCACATAAGTATTATTTGATGGTCATGATCTACTGTTTTGTGTCCTTGAAGCTGATGGTGGCTTTTGTCTTGCCATATCTGTTTAGTCTCCTTTCTACAATTACTACCAATTTTCTGAAATGCTCCGATTTTATTTCTTGTAGCCCAACAAGAAGAACTTTCAAAATGCTCAAAACCCACAGATTCTACTTAGTTACTTTTCTCACTGCTGGACAAATACCTGACACCCACAAGTTAAAAGAAGAAAGATTTATTTCAGCTCAGGTTATAGAGGTTTCAGTCTGTAGTTGGCTGGCTCCAAGGTGGAGGGCAGCATGCAGAGGGCCTCACAGAGGAGAAACAGTCCACGGTGTGGTGGGTAGAAAGCTGCAAGCAGCAAGCAGCAGCCTGTCTGCGGTCTGTCTGTCCACTTTACAAACCTATCGATTGGTGCCACCCATAGCCAGGGTGAGGCACCCTTAGTCCCAGCATCAAACACCAAACCCAGCCACCTTTGAAACTCCTCACCTGTGAGTGCATGTGGCTTTGGGGGAACATCTAGACACAAGCCACGTTCTTTCTTGAACCAGTCTGGCTCTCAGGGGGTCCCCTTGCCATCCTTCTGTGTAGAGAGCAGTGACCCTGTTGTTTGGCTAAAGCATACACTTTGCCTTTTCTGGAAAAGGAGGTATTTGTTTTCTTTCAGTACTGGGGATTGAACCCAGGGCCTCTGCACCAAGCTATACCTCCAGCCTTCTTTTCTATTTTGAGACAGGGTCTTGCTAACTTGCCCAGGCTGAGTTCAAACTTGCAATCCTCCTGCCTCAGTCTTGGGAGGTAAATGTTAAAGACCTTAAGTTTCTAAAAATATCTCTACCCTACTCTCTTACTTGATTTAATATTTTGGCTCTCTCTAGATTTCCGCTTTGAACCTGACATTTTCCTAAAACTGAAGCTACTATCCGGCATCTCTTTATCATTCGACATTGTGGGAACCTGATGCCAAGCCGTGTCTGGGCCTTCCTAGCGCCTGGTTTCCTTCCTGGGTGCCCTCCACACATGGATTCATCCCTGCCATCCAGAGTCCACGGTGGTGTGCCCAGAGGAAGGTCTGTGCTCATTTCCCGGGCCGGGCAGCCATGGTCCCCCCATTTCAATGACTTGTGCGCGTTGTGTTCTTGGAACTCTCCGGCAACCACCCTGACTACCCCTCTGAGACAACGCCTTCTCCAACACTTTTTCTCCTCTTCTCAAACTCCTTTAATCAGTTTTTAGACAGCATCCTGCTTTCTGGCCTCTCTGGCCGACTGACCTCCGACTTTCCTGCTTGCAAGAGATGGTCCTGTTATGGCCTGAATCCTGACACCACCATCCTCCCTGAAGTGGCAGCCTCTGCCACTTCCTCCCCGCTCATCTCACACTTCCTGTCAGCCGTGTATCAAGACATCTAGGGTTTCTGCTACTCCTGCGTTCCCGGCCCTCTCAGCCCAGCATGACCGACAGCCTGGACTGATGCGATGTTGGGCTGGACCGGGAGACGCGCAGATCCCTGCAGATCAGGGGAAGGTGCACAACCTAAGTGAGAGGGCAAAGTGCACTCAGCCCCTGGGGACGAAGCCTCCTTCTGGCGGCTTCTCTGTACCAAAGTAAGAAAAATGTCTTCTCCTGGTCAGAGGCTGGCAAAATCCAGCCCCGCGGTGAGCTGTTTTGTAAGCGCAGGGGCACAGTCATGCCCACTCACTGATCTGCCTCCAGGGCTGCTTTTCTGTCCCTGCAGTGGAGCTGAGAAATACCGCAAAGCCTATCAGGCTTGAACACGGAGTTTGCCAACCCCTGCTCTAGATGAGTAGCTGTGTGCCCAACAGGAAAGTCATCTGAGCCACTTCAACGAGGGACCTAAATGGCAGAGGAGCCCACACAACTGATCTCCTTGTGGTGTCGCAGCTTCCTGAGGCCAAGACCCAGCGAGGAACGTACCTCGTCCTTTCTGGCTCCGCACTGGGGCTGGTCAGAACATCCCAGGCTGGGCCCGCGGCCAAAATCAGTCCACAGGGCCTTGGAATCTCCCGCAGCCCTGCCCTGAGCTGACCTGTGACTTCCTGGACCTTGGGAAGCCACTGTAATCACACCTGTCATCCAAGGACGCCTAGAAGCGTAGGGATTTCTCCGGTGCGTGTTACCCAAACCTGCTCGCAGGTCCATTCAGGAAAGGCTCGGCAGACTCACGGGGAGCAGCGATGTGGAGCGCTTATCCAAAGGTGTGCGCTTCCTTATCATCCGGGCCCTCGTTTTCTTTCCATCACATATGATTAAAAGCTCATGCCTGTAATCCCAGCATTCTGAGAGGCTGAGGCAGGAGGATTGCAGTGAGTTTGAGGCCAGCTTGGGCAACATAGTGAGCTCAAGACCAACCCAAATTACATAGTGAGACCTTGTCTCAATAAAAAACAAAAGAGGAATGGGCTTATTGAGACATTTTCACACACACATGCAGTACATTCTGATCATATCTACCTCATTCCTCTCCTTTACCCTCCGGTCCCCTCCCTCAAACTCCTCTCTCTTCTCTTAAATCTCCCTTCTACTTTCATGTCATCTCTTTTCAAGATTCTACATATGACAGAAAACATGTGATACTTGACTTTTTGAGTGTAGCCTATTTTTCTTAACATGATACTCCCCAGTTCCATCCGTTTTCCTACAAATGACATGACTCCTTTCTTTTTATGGCTGTATAATACTCCGTTGTGTAAATGGAGCAGGGTTTCCTATCCATTCATCCTTTGACACTCACCCAGGCTGACTCCGTAACTCAGGTAAAGGGAAGAAAGCCAGATGCAGAAAGGCAAACCCAAGCAGAACCCCACCAGAACCGAGGCCAGAGCTGGGGTAGAAAGGGGGCGGGCGCCGTCTCTGGAGGGGACCCGCAGGTGGGCCGGCCTCTGAGCCGGCTC
>PVJO010018403.1:0-36781 GCA_004026905.1 Hystrix cristata | reverse complement strand
TTTGACGCTATTATTATGTGGGGACATGTTAAATTGGAATATATATCTTAGATGTCAGATTATAAAAGATAAAATTCTCTATAGGGAGGTACGAGATTGAATATTTAAAGGATATCAAGGAATAGTTCTTGGACAGCTCTGAAATTCACAAGAAGACCCAAAGGCCAAGGGCCGGAGATATGTGAACAGAGTTCTTTGCATATAGATGCTAATGTGCTTCAGCTCATTCACTCCTGCTTAAGAGAGAAGTTGGGATGCTTCCTTCCAGTTTGAATCATCTGGAAAGTGGTCCTGGCCAGGAGAGAAAAGAAGAGTGAATGGTAAGTCAGGTTCACAGTTTTGATTGCTGCATTTTATTGATCATCCTTTAGTCTCAAATGCAATTGTTTTTATGACTGTATGTGACTACTCAGGATGGTTTAATGTCTAGTAGAAGAAAATCATGGATTCTTCTGCAGTTTTCATCCAACAGCCCCACTGGGGTAAATGTGAATGTGACACTCTGAAGCACCAACACTTTGCATTGTGAAGACAAGAGTTGTCTGCTTGACACGTTAGCTAACACCATCCTGACTATCTTTACCGTTATAATCTG
This sequence comes from Hystrix cristata, assembly GCA_004026905.1. Classification (NCBI taxonomy): domain Eukaryota; kingdom Metazoa; phylum Chordata; class Mammalia; order Rodentia; family Hystricidae; genus Hystrix; species Hystrix cristata. Next base: position 36,186 of record PVJO010018403.1, on the reverse strand, counting down.
TTGCACTTACATTGATGAAAGCTTTGAATCCCTGCTCTTATTAGGCCAAGCTTCCCTGGCTGTCATCACTCAATAATGCTTAAATAATTAGGAAAAACGTCCTCCAGAATCCAGCACCATGTAACAGTGCATTAAAATTTGCCCCCAAAGCACTCCAGCTCCGGTTGTAAGCACTTCCTGAAGATTCAGATAAATTAAGCTAAAATGAGTGTACTGGGTGGACATAAGGGAGCTTTCAGAGATTAAAGTAAAAACCATGGAACAAGCTTCCTAACAGATGGCAGAAAGAAAGTTTAAAATCTCAATGGCACTAATCGCTAGGCAACACCTGCATTGTTAGGAAAGATAGACAAACTATAACTGATTTTGGCCATCATGGCTACTGTCCTGATTCAACTTCTGAGAAAGTTGATTGAATAAATTGAAATTGATTACTTAGTCATCCCTAACTGTATCTTTGTATCTTGCAGCGAGAAGATTAATCTAGTTTTGAGGGAAGACTATGCTTTTGCTTTCCCTCCCCGTGGTGGCACAGCTTTTCTCCCCTGGCACCTTTTCTACCATTCACAGATTGTTCAAAGGGGGAAAAAAGTCCTTCCCTCAAAATATAGGATGTTGTTAGAAACAGTAATAGTGGTTGCTTGGCAGCAAGAAAGGATTCAGAAGAAAAGTTCACTTCTGTTGTATGAAGAGGGAATGTTGGAGGAACATGATTTTAATAAATGTTTGTTCTTCATTTTGAGTGATGTTTCAAAAGTATCTTGGGAAGAAGTTTTGGGACAATATCATGTTTGCTACAAAAGAGTTATTTAAAAAAAATGTTAAAATTAGTTTATCCCAACAACTTACTTCTTGGTCTCCTCTTCTTGGTCTTTCTACTCTGCTTCGAAATCCAGAGTAGCAACCCAAAATCTCAGGCACTACAGTACCATGTTTCTGGCAAAATTTCCTTTTCTGTCCCCAGACTTAGTTATTCCTTAAATGCTGGTAACCTGATGCAATTTCCTCAGTGCAAATTAACTGATTTATTTGAGCCTTTCTTGGACAATATTTATTCTTGGTGGAGGCTAGGACTTGAGGTAGGAGGTGTGAAGGGAGCAGAGAGAGTGAATTATGTAATGCTGCTGATTTCTTAGAGCCTTCTATGGCACGTCGAAAGATTACACAAAACCTTGTCATTCCAAACAAGACAGTACAGCACAAACATGTACTATTTATTAGAATTGTAATGCAAGTATTAGAGCTAACAGAGTAGAATGTGGGAAGATCTAGAAAGAAGAGGAGAATGTGCTTTCTGTTTGCATGAAAGGCAGCAAGAATAAGCTACTTTGACATGCATCGTGTGTTTCTATTTTCTATGCATTTTCTCTTTCTGTGCATAAAAATTAAACCCTTGGACTGGACAGCAGTTGGCATGGTTCATCTTTATTCACTACTGTCCATAACTGAATTGAGTAATTACAATTTGTCCTAACATCTGCGACTCTCCCTGACATTTGGCTGCGTTTGCCCCGCTCCTCATTTATGCTTAAGTTTGTAACTTGCTCATTAACTGGTTTGTCCTAAAAATAACTTTGAAAGTCTCAGATCCAGAGCTGTTAGCAGTTAGCCTACATAGCTAAGGTTACAAAATCAGCACCTGGCTACAGCTCAAACAGCTGACTCCATTCTCGTTCTTAAGGCTGAGATAAAGAAATGTCTATTTGAAACTGCTTCTAATTAGCTCTAAAAACTATGAACTACTAAAGGCCTTCATGAAGGATGTTTCTCATCATACTCAGCATTTTTTACTCCATTCCTGGGTTCAGAATGTATTATGGCACCTCTTTTAGATGTGTGGTAAAAGCCACCAACCCTTTTCCATCCTACAGAATTTTAAAGCAAAACACTTACCAATACTACTGATTTGTGGTTAAATATTTCCATGCAGAAAATAGTTTTGCATTTTTGAGAAACAAGCTTATCCACCTAACTTAAATTGATGTCATTCTAGACATAGAATTTCTACATTTGGGAATGACAGCTTTTTTTTTTTTTTTTTTGCTACTGTTAACCTTTCATTTTCGAGATAAATATTCACATATTTTGCTAATCTAATTCTTCACTTTCAAAGCAAAAGATGATCTGGAGATAATTGCATTTATGTAAAGATTTTAAGAAATATTTGCTGTTCCCAATATAGCCACATGAAGACATGATGGGTAATTTCCTTGGTGAACTTAAAGCAAAATTACTTTTCATTTTGACATCGATTAATTATACACTTAATTCAATTAATAACATAGATTAGTTAGTGAAATCAAATCTTGTGATGGAGATGGAGAACGAATTTGAAGCATTTTAAGCACTAAAGTTATATTTAAATTGTATACTCTCTAGTGTTAAGTCCTCTGCTACTGATTGGTCACTTGTAGTTTACTTTCTTAGTTTACACAATTATTTGTTTTAAAAGTTTAGACTGTATTCTACATTATCTGGGAACAGACATCTTAAAATATTTCTCTTATTATACCTAGCAAAGAGCTTACTACATACAATGAATGAATAAAAATAGTTACTAATGGTGTCAATATGTAATCTTGATGCTTTCTCCATGGTGTATGTCATTTTGACCCTTTTCCAGCAGTTCTTGGCTAAGCAGTTGATTTGAATTACTTAGTTGTTACCAGGCAGAAATGCTAATTTTTCTTTCTGCTCACTTAACTTTAAATCTCTGTGTGTTCTAAAATGTTCCATGAATACACAAATAAAACTGATTTTATAGTTAAAAGGGTAATTTAAAAGATGATTTTAAAAATACATTCTCTCAGTACTTTTGAGAGTTAATTTTTTTTAAGCCATAATATGTTTTCAAACGCATAACATGAATTACAGCCTCTCACTTCCTGGGGTTTCCTACCACTCTCTTTCACAGTCAGAGCATTTTCCTTAAAGCAACTTGGACTTTGTTTCTCTCAACTTCAAAATCATCAAACTATTGCATTGTCTAGGAACGACTTCTCTAATATTCAAATATGTAATCAAGCTTAATATAATTCTTGCCTATTCCATCCTGCATAATATGACCTTGACTTACCTTTTCAGTCATATTTTCGTGTATTGTATGTATTCTCTCTGACAATTAAAACCGCTTCATTGTTTTATTCCTGAAAACAGATTTCGGCATTTGTATTGTCTGCCTTTATTTAGATGTTTCCTTCTTTCCATACTGTTGTATTTTCAAGTCTACCTGACAAAACCTTTTACATTTTTAATGAACAATTTACATATTACTACTTCATTAGGATTTTCCTAATTTCCTTATTAAAAAGTTTGGTACTATTCCATTTTGAATGCTATATTATTCATTGTACAACCTGCTGTGTAGAGTATTTTAATTTCTAGCATTTATATTTTAATTTTTTTATCTTGTCTTCTATTTAAAATTATTTAAGGGCAGAATGCTCATTAAAAAGGCAGTGCATGGAATAGTACAACTTTTTCAAAGTCAGATATGGCATTTTTTTTCTTCTTTTTTGTAATGCTCAGGATCAAACTTAACACCTCACACATGCAAGGCAGTATTTTATATTAAAACTTAATATGTGGTAGCATATGTATAAATTTTGCATGAAATTTGTAGCTAAAGCATGAGAATTCGAAAACTATTCACATTTCTATCAGCTTTACTTGGCAATATCTGCATCTTCAGATCCCCTCTCAGTAGGAGTCTATAGAAAGAAAATGTTCAAAAGTAACTGGATTAAGGGAAATGCAGCAAAGACAGAAAAATATGAGACCCCACACAACCTAATGTACAATTCATATATTTAAAATATCGGGTGTATTTAGACACTGAAAAATTCTGCATTATCAAAGTCCAGTGTGATAGTAAAAGTAAAATAAGATGTGATGAATAGTACTTCAACAAAAATTACTTCTTGAGAAATTATAAATGTTTATATCATTCTCTAGCTATAAAACTGCTCTATTATATTTTGATAGTAATTTTATCTATATATCCTCATACTTGTTTTTAAATAAACCATATAATTACAATGCAATTCCCATTATTTTAAATATTAGCATATGCATAATTATGTATGAACTATTTCTAAATCTATAATAACAATTAAAGATTTGTCAATAATTTTCATAGTGAATACACTTTTTTTCCTAATGACACGGGTACCCTTCTCTCTGGCCATATATATGTTGCCAACCATCTTCGCTGCAAGTTTTCTTTATTGTTTCACTCTAGAGCAGCTATCTCAGAAATCCTGCAAAGTGTAAGAAAATTGTTTCACTTGAATAAATCATAAATTATTTAAAGTAAATAAAAATTTAGTGGTTTTTTCAATCATGTTCATCCTGCTGGTTAAAGCTATTTTAAATATTTCTAATTGATGGTGTTATATTTGGTCTGTAATACAACACTAATGGATATTTTCTAAAAATCTGTTGATTTTGCATGATGTTTCAAAACAATCACTAAACACATATTGGAATAGCCAAACCGGTTGGTGCCTTCACTGTTCATCTCATCTGCCATTCACATTTCTTCCCCTCTTGTCTTTATGCTCACACTGATTTTCATCTAACGTATCTTTTCTTCATCTCTATTCATAAGCTTTAAGAATCTGAAGATTTCTCTTAGAAACCTGTGCTGACACGAGTCTGTCTCTTTGAATCTGGAAAGCTATTTTTTGAAGCTCTGTTATGTCTCAGTGTATGTGCCAGTACAATTACAATTGCTTCAGTTCCAAAACTGATAACTCACTGATAAAATGGGTAATTAACAATAGTCCCACCTATGGTATTTGTTTTATGTATTTAAATTCTGTATACCCCAAAGTGTACACTTTATACATTTTAATTTCGTAGATATTCATTGGCAATTTACTTGGGTCAGGGATTGGGGGAGATTATCTTAAAGTCTTGAGGAAGAAATCTGGGGAGAGGAAAAGGCAAATATTAAATATAATTATAACATAGTTTGTTCTAGAACAATATATGTGGAATGAGGGTCTAGATAGGAGATTCTTTTTGGGGGATATATGAGAGATTTAAGTGTAACTTTAAAAGTTTGATAGAATTTCAAGATGTAAAGATGTGTTTAAATATGCTGGGTTAAAGAAAAGTCTTCTACAAGAGAGTATGGGTTATGTTTGAGGAACAGGTTACAGGTGTGATACAGGATATATAGATCTTCAAGGATTTCTGTGAAAAATTATAGCTAAGGCTAAAATGTAAGTATATATCTGAACATGGAAATTAATGAGTGTTTTATTGAAGAGTTTTTCTTAAGTTTTGTAGACCAAAGGTCAATAAAAACTTCCAAACAAAGAAATGATGCTATTTTGAGTAATGATTTAGAGAGGCTAATTTGGTAATATTGGATAAAAAGTATTTTACCCAAAATTTTTGCAAAGAATTTGAGTCAGATAAAAATTATTAAAAACGAATGTCATAAAGTTGTAGGTCTTTGCAGACAACTTGTTATGACAGTCCTAAATATCGTAAAGGAGAAAAGATGAATGCCAGTAAACATTTGAACTCCTAGATGAAAAAACATGGTAACGTATAAATGTACTGAAGACCGATAAGTCAAAGTTTACAAGACTTGTTGAATGCGAGATTTTTGATGTGATTAAGTCAACGTTATAGGACGTAGTCAGTAACCAAAGTGGTCACTTGACCAATTCTAATGGATGATGAGAATTTCAAAACTAGTGGGGTTCTTAGTACTGTCTGCATAGCTGAATCACCTTTGACATTTAAATAATTATGAGTGACTAACACGCACACTGATATTTTCAGGTATTGAATCTATGGTGTGTTTTATGTATAGAATTTTTCAAAGGTCCCTAGTAAATTCTATTTGGCTTCTTGCCAGTGCAGTCATGAAGCCAACAACATCCACATTTTCTGGAACTATGGAAATACTTCCCCAGGTTACTTGTATGCATGCTAATATTTTGGTATTAATTACCTTGAACACACTAGAATTATCTGTGTGCTTAAATTAAACACACTTCTATATCTCATCCCAGATTTAGGTAGTAGAGAGTGAGACATTGGTATCATTTTTAAACTCCCCAAAAGATACAAACATAAGCCAGATTTGAGAGCCACAGGTGTAGAAAGTTGTGGCCTATGCATCCAAGAGCCAAATTCTCGGGGAATTTCTCTTTTTTACTTGATTGATTACAACAGCATGGAAATGTAAATAAAAGGAGAGTGAGAAATATATTCTTTCTCTAATAGAAAGATAGAAGTGTGGCTATTGAGTCTCAACAGAAAAATTCTATGTGACCAAAATTTTAGATTTATTTAGAAATGTTTGTGTAAGATTGAAAAATGACTGTATAAAAAGGTACTTCAGAAAGCAGTTTCAGTATACATATATATATAAATATACAATAACGCATTGGAGGTTAAGGTAAACACTTTAGGCATCTCCCGTTTTTTCTCTCGGCACTGATGGATAGCTACCTTGTTTTGAGGGACTTTATAATGGCAGACAGTGTGAATTCTTGCCATACTCAGTTTGCAAGGGCAGAATGTCAAGCTAGAATAATTGCCTATTCCACTCCAGAGATGGGAGGCTGACTGCTTCGTTACCAGCTGGATGAACCAGGGAATGAGCAATTGCAGACAATGTGAACCGTGCTCTTTTACACTACCCATAGGCACTAGCTCTCATATCTCCTTATTCTCTGTTCCAAGAGACAACAGCACTGTTTGCTTGCCAAAAGATGCTCCTGATGGAGGTAAAAGAGACATGCAAATGTACTTGCACCTTGCTCTCGTATCAGTCTGCAAACTGAATCACTAACCGGGTTGGAATAACAGCTAGACTCACATTGGGGGATTAGTGCTTTGGTTTGCTCCATTATTATTTTTTCCACCCAACTTCATCACACTTCTAAAGTAAAAAGAAAAGATTATGGTGCAATCTATTACAAAATAGTTCATATAGTAATATTAGTGTTTATCAGGCCAGTAAATATGGCTTAGAAGGTTTAACTCCCAATTTAATTCAATTCTGAGCAGTTCTGTAGAAGACCCCATACATCTGGAGAAGTAATTGTTTTAAAAAGCATTTGCATTTAGAATTTTGTGAAGTTGTTATAACTATTACGGGAACATTTTTGATTCATTTTAAATTATTTATAATATACTAAATGCACTACTTAAATAATCAAACATCATTTAAAATCAATAATAGTTTCATTTGGAGTTAGAGGAAACATTGCATACAGAAGGCTATTTCAGATTCATATTATTGAATTATTAAGTACAATTTTAAACCCAAAGTAGGTACATACCACATTAGAAGTAATTTCCAGTACAAGAAAACCACGATGAAAATATGGTAAGACCTGAATTAAAATAAATATATTTGATCTCTTTCTTGTTTTATTAATTTTGAATTACTTGCTATTTAGTCTAATAATATCTACTATTCTTACAAAAGTACATATGTATATAAAATATGGGTTATCAGATATAAACAAATTAAAAATTCATAAACCCACCATCAGGATTAGAAGTACTACAGTCTCTCAGCTACCTTTCGGTCTTCATGAGGCATCCTTATCCCTCAGCCTTATCCTGCCCAGACATTGGTTTTTGAATTTCTCATATCTGTCATAGCCATAAGGAAATATAATTCACATAGCATGCTGTTTACCATTTAAACTCTATGACTCAATGGTTTTTAGTACATTTCACTATTTCTCAGGTAAGTTTAGAATATTTTATTACCTTGAAAAGAAACACTCATTTCCCTTCCGACTTGCCCTCCTGTAGCCCTACATAACCACTAATCTACTTTTGATCTTTGCAGATTTGCCTATTTGGGGTATATTAAATAAATGGAATCATAGACTATATAATATTTTTGTGACTGATTTTTCACTTAGTATAATGTTTTCAAGGTTAGGCCATGCTGAAGGATCTATCGCTACTTCATTTTTATAGCCAAATAATAGGGCATTGTATAGGTTTATCATATTTTGTCTATCCAGTCAACATTTAATAAACATTTAAATTATTTTTACCTATTGTCTATTATAAGTATGTTCTTGAAAATATTCATGTACAAGTTTCCAGGTGGGCATATCTTTTTATTTTTCTTGGGTATATGCTTAGGAATGAAATTGCTGTGTCAAATGGTAGCTCTTTATTCAATCATTTGAGTAACTCATAGACTGTTTTCTAAAGTTGTACCATCTTACATTCACCAAATAGTGTAATAAAGCTTCAATTTCTCCACAACCGTGCCAATACTTGATATTTTCTGGCCTTTTGATCCTTGCCATCCTGGTGTGTGAAGCGGTATCTCATTATGGTGTAAATTTTCATTTACCTGATGGATAATGATGTGGAGTATTTTTCTTGGGTTTGTTGGCTGTTTATATGTGGTGAAGTTATTGTGGTCAACTTGAGCAGGAACACCCAGCTGGACTGAGTTGGTGTGGTTCTGGGCGTAGAGGATCCACCTGAGGATTGTTGCCAACACATTTTAAAGGAGAGCAGGAGCAGAAGATGGGGGCCAGCTGTTTCTCGGGAGAAGCTCTGTTTTGGCTGGTTCTCCCGAATGGAGCTCCGTTGTTCCCTGTCACAGAAGGAGCTCCGGACCTTGCTGCCGTCGGAGATGGCTGCTGTTCACTTCAGGAGAGCTCTGGTCTTCATCTCTGCCGCAAGCATCATGTCCTGGTTCCAGTGCAGATTCCTGTAGCCTTTTAGTGCAGGCGCAGATGTACACGAGACAGTGCCGCGGGCTCCCAGCACTCGATTGACTCTTTCCGGGCTCCAGATGGACGTTCCGCGCTCTCCTTGCATTTGGCTTACGGGTGAGTGTTGTAACTTGTAAATGTTCTGTATTAAATCTGCTTTCTTGCAGACCATTGACTCTAGAAAATTAACTAATATATGTGGGTTTTGAAGGAATTTCTGTTCATCTTTCTTACTCATTTTTAATTGAATTAACTTGTGTTTCAAGAATTTTCATACATTTGAGTACAAATCTTTTATGGTTCTGTGAATTACCTTTATACTTTTTATGTCTATTTAAATACAAAAGTGCTGGTAATTATTTATATTTTTCATTTGTTTAGTGGTTGGCTGGATTAATTTAGTGAGGTCTACATTCCCCCCATGGTAAGCTTCTTAGGGATACCCAGGATTGGGTGTGCTCTCTCTCAGTCAGCCTAGGACGGCTGTTATTTTGTTAAAGTTTTTCTCCTCCCCTTTACAAACCACACCTGGTTGACTGTCAGCTGCAATTACTGCTTATTTCTCATGATTTCAATAGTTCTATGGGGGTATAATTGACTCCGAAAACTATTCCAACCCAACTGAAGTTGCTTTGAATGAATAGTGTCTAGATCATTGTTTGAGATAGTCATTTGATCTAGGAGAGTTCCTCTCCAGTGATTCATTCCCCAGTTCTTTCCTATAACCCGACCACTTCTTTTCTCTTACTTCTCCACTGAATTGGTTTTCATCACAACCTTAAGTGTCTCTGAAGGTGCCTGCATCTTTGATTTTGTTTGTGGTTGCAAATGATTTACAGTTCTTCAGGCCTGATTTCTAAATCTTAAATCAGTTTCGCTGTGCCAAAACAACAATTTCCTCAGGGCTGTGCTTTCTCAGGAGGTATGTTAGTTACTTTCTCATAGATAAGTCACAATACCCAAAGGCCACAAATATAAAGGAGGAAAGGTTTAGTTCGGCCTTTGGTTTGTACAAGTTTGGGTGCATAGTTCGCTGGCTCCAAGGCAGGGCAGCATGCCGGAAGAGAATTTTTCATGGCATGGCAGGTAGGAAGCAAAGAGAGGGAGATCAAAGGAAGATGAAGGGACATACACCCTTCCAGGCCACGCCCCCAGGGACCCACCTTCTCTCACCAGGTTATACTTCCCAACATCAGACTGAGCTATGAACTGATTGGTAGACTAATACACTGATGAATGTCACACTCCCATGGTCCAATCACCTCTCTAAGATTCACCTATGTGAGTTTAAAACTTTGGGGGCTATCTAGATATAAGCCATAGTAGGATGTTTTAGTGGAGAATGTACCTCCTTGTCTTGTTCATATTCAATAGTAGTATCCTTTGCCTCCTAGTCCCTTCCTCCATCTTCAAATTCCGTGGTGCGGTTTGTTGTTGTTTTTTCTTTGCCAGAATTCCCATCTCATGCCTAAAGAGAATGCTTGTAATTGCATTTATGATCCTTTCAGATAATCACTACAGCTACAGTTTTACAATTTTTAAATTAATAGCATCTGCAAAGTCACTTTCTTGCTAGGTAAGTCAACTTGCACAGGTTTTAGCGATTGGAACACTGAGCTCTTTTGGAGATACCTATACAAACAAGTATACTTCATCCAATTTCTAAGAGGACTCTCAGAATGGGAGCAGCAATAGAGTCTCTTTGTCTTGTACAAACATAGGAAATCCATATTTCTACATCCTTTGTCTTCAGATTGAGCCCACAACACATGCAGGGCTTTTTTTCACTCTGCCTGTAATCTCACTGCTCTGTGGTGATATTGAACATGGGAGATCATCACTGGAAAGTGTATATCAAGTCTGCTGTGCAAGAAATAGAAGTTTTTAACCAAAAATTTCACTTGGGTAAGCTTAAATTCACATTATTAATTTTTATCTAAATGTCTGATATTTCCTGAAAAGAAAAGAAAAATGGTGAACATACATAGTTGGGGCTGCTTTAAAAGAAGGATTTTAGGGCTTGGGGATTTAGTTCAAGTGGCAGAGCATTAGCTTAGCAAGCTCAAGGTCCTGAGTTCAATCCCCAGCACCCAGAAAAATAAATAAATAAATAAATAAATAAATAAATAAATAAGGAAGGAAGGAAACCTTTTTAAGGTTTCTAAGACATTCTTAGGCTTCTTTAGGATGGACTTTGTCTTATAGACCTTTTGTTCTGTCAGTCCACAAATATTTTGTAAGAATATTTTTGTAGTGCAATGGAAACAAAACATGGTTTTTAGAATTAGATAAGTTCAGGTTTAAATTTTGACCTTCATACTTCATTTTCTTGATATTCATATTTTATTTTTTCAGGCACAGAATTGTTACAATCCTACTTTGTGAGGGTTATAGTGAAAATAAAAGATAATGCACATGTATGATGCATAGTAGACAGCTAATAAAGATGAATGTTTTTATAATGTTTTGGGTCTGTACATAAGAGGCAGAAAAATGGTAATTGTCCCATTTTTCTCATTGCTGAAACAAAATACCCGACACCCACAAGTTAAAGGAGGAAAGGCTTAATTTGGCTCACAGTCTATAGAGTTTTCAGTTCACAGTTGGCTGGCTCTAAAGCAGGGTGGCATGGCAGAGGGGCACCGTGGAGGAGAAACAGTCCATCGTAGGGCAGGCAGGTGGCAGCAGGCAGCAATAAGCAGCAGCAAGCCTCCTTTTCCCTTTTATCCCATCCAGGCTACAAGCACTCTGGGTGGTATGACCTTCACCCAGGTGGGCCTTCCCATTATCCATATACAGAACTATTATAAAACCAATTAGTGGACTGATCAAATACCACAGACCTTTACTCCACATTCATACACTCTAGATCCAGCCATCTCCGAACAGTTCCAACTATGAGCACGTGAGTCTTTGGGGAGACATCTAGATACAACCCATAACAGTAATAAATATTCATTTTTACAATTTAAAAACCTATTAATAATCTATATGTGTATCCATATACATACATATATGTGTATATGTATACTTATAGCTCATGCATTATATAGATTTAATATATAATAGCTCATCATGCATGTCACACTTAAAATATTATATGTAACATATACTAAATGTAATGTATAGCCTAAGAATTGAAAACACTTTTATGAAATTAGCAAATTTTCCCATCTTGAAAATTTCAACATGTTAAAGTTTATAATATCCCAGTTTGCTTTTCTATCAGCACTTAAATTATCTTTATCCCTAGAGAAAAATCTTTAAATGTGTTCATGAAACCTGTCATACATCTCAGGAAATGCAACTTTTCATTAGAAAAGTTAATAATATTCATTCACATCATTTCTTACCTGTTTAGGAATAGATACTGAGAGGTCGCACATCAAGAATATACCTATTTACATTCTTTTAAAAAAATAGGTTTATGTATGAAGGCTTTATGTTTGAAGTACAAATAATTCAAAATTTTTTGTTTATAAATGTTTGATTATATTATTGAAAACACAAATACACTTAAACCCTTGGTCTAACATTTTTGCTTCCAAATTTACTTAAAAATATTTTGTTGTAAGAACATACTTGGCAACAGCCCACTGGCAAATCTTTGAAATAAACATATTATAACACTTCATTTTGGCAGGAAACTTTAGGGGAAATAATGTACTTGGAGAAAAGCTAAAACTAATAAAGTAAGATAAAAGCAAAAGTGTTATTTGAACTCTCAGAAAAGACTGCACTTGTATAGAAGAAAGGAGATAATTACAGTGATGTCAGAAATAATTTATATATAAAAATCTTTTAATAAAAACTTTAAGGTTGCTTTGAATTTGGCTGTTTTCTTTTCATGCTTTTTGTAAGATAGGCTACCTGCTAAATCAAGCAGTTATTGTCTACATTACATCATACTCTTTTGGATTCTTCATTAACAGCTAATGGTTTTCACTGCATACTTGGCAAGAATTCTACAATGTTGAAAAACAAAAGCATTATCATCAAATGAAATAATGTGATAATGAACTTTTGTATGACCCCTAGTAAACTGCTGTAAAGTTTTGAGTTAATCCTTCTTGTAATGTATTATATATTACATAGGTGTCCTCTCTCTCTCTGCCCAAATATATATTTATAAAACAATTAAAGGCAAGAAATACATCAAATAAAATATAGTTTAATTTTTATTGGCTCAAGTTAATATTTAGATCTCATTATGTCAAAGATCCAAACTGAAGTTTTAGGTACTTTTTGGAAATTTAGAAATTAATCAGAAATAAAAACTCTTATGAAGTAAACGTACATATAAGCTGGTATTTATAATCTGCCAAAGTTAATGATAAATGAATTAATGAAAAGCATCCTAATGAGTTACTGTCTGTCAGATCTTGTCACATTCCGTCAAAATTGGTTCAATCATGCCGAATAAAATTCATTAATTAAACTAAGTTTAATTCCTTCTTTTCTCTATATAGTGCTTGCATTAAACCTGGAAGTTTTCTTCCCAGCATCTAGTATAATGAGGCATTTATCATTTGTTTTGACTTAGTCTTGAAGAATGTATAGTGTTTTTTAATAGAAATAAAAGTTATGGGATGTACTGTATTCAGATATTATCAATATTCACACCTTTTCACATAACTTTATGGGGTTTATATTGTTATAAAATTTTTTAGAAGAACAAAAGATTTAGAGAATTTTAGCGATTTTCTAAAAATTAAATTATATTCAAGAAAAAGTTAAATTTAGTACAGTTATAAAGTCTACATTTTCTTCTAAACCATTCCCAGCACAACAAAAAAATTGGCATAACATTCTTAGGATTATTGTGTAGAAACTAGGAGCGCTGTGCATTTTTGGATGGGCTGGGTTATACTGTAGTAACAAATATTTTTTAGTTGTGCTTGCCTGACACAGCATTTTGGGACACTCCAATCCTGGCTGCTTCGAGGCTCAGTTCTCCAGTTACAAAGACATCCAGGCTAACAAAGCTTTCATTTTTCCTAGTCTTTTATTATCTCCTGGGAATTGGGAAGAGGTATGGTATACTGAGTGCTGATTGTTACAACTTTAGCTAGAAAATGATGTATGCCATTTAATCTTACAGTTCCATGGCTACCAAAAAAAAAAAAAATAGTTATATGGCCATGCTTAATTTCACAGACAGAGCAGCCCAATCCCATCAGTTAACTGCAAAGAGGAGAACAAAAACTATTTTATATAAGCATGAAAGTTTCCTTCTGTTTATCTTCTACTCAGTAAATATTTCCATAGGCAAAATATATTTGACACTGTCGAGTGAGGCAGCGGGCAGATTATTCTTTCCATTCACAGCTTCAATCTCAAAATTCATTATTTCTATGTGATAGAAACCAGCCTGAATATCAGATTCAATGTAGGATTTTTTGATATGGAATCTGAACTCAAAAGGCAATTCTCTGTCCCAGTGTAGCTGATACACAACGGCTAACAGGAATAACCAAAGTACAGAATTTCCTTTCAAAAAGAGTCGATGGGAAGTATCAGCACTCTCCAGGCCTGCAGCTCCAAAACCTGCTTGGCAGAGGCCAAGACTCCTACTTTGAGAATGGCAAACCTTTAAAATTAGATCTGAATTCTACTTCACTGTTGTGATTTCCAGTCCCTTGGGTGTGGCTGATCAAAGCTTTGTTTTGTTTCTTCTTCCTGTATTATCTTTTCGGACCCTGTCACATTTGAAGTGGCTTTCTCAGATTGATTTTTGCCTCTAATATGTTGAATACCTATGGGACATTTCAAGGCTTAAAGAATCAGACTTTTCTGTGTGTGAGCCCTTTATCTAAGAGTGTAACTGTCTCAAACACTGAGTAGGTTTCCCGTTCTCTTCATTCTAGTTGGTTCCGTGGAGTGTCATAATGAGGAGTTCTTAGATTCCCATATCATTTTTTCTGCTTTCTTGCCTCCATCCTTTACTTTCATCACTTAGTGGACTTTGAGTTACGTCGACTTTTAATTATTTAGCCTCTTGAACTGTTTTTCCCAGTTGAAATGATTTCTTGGGTAGCACAATCTCAGCAGTATTCTAAGATGTCTTAATGCATTCAGGGGTTTTAACAATTGATGTCATAATAGCTATCAGTTGTCACAAACTTCGTTGTTCCACAACTCTGTGCTGTAAAACCACACACATTTATCATCTCGCTATTTCTATGGGTCAGAGTTCTGATTATGGCCTAGCTAGGTTATCTGGGTTAGTTGCAATCACATTCTTAGGTGATGCTTAGATCCCATTTGACTACCTGACTGGAGAAAGATCCACTTCTAAGCTCCTTTGCATAATTCATGGAAGGACTTGATTTCTCAAGAGATGTTGGATGAAAGGTTTTATTTCCCTGCTTACTCTTGCCTGGCAGAGGCTACCCTCAATTTTCTTGCCATCTGGGCGTATCCAACACAGTGACTTTCTCCATCACAGGCAGAAAGACAGAAACTGTTAGCAAGGTAGAAGTCACTATCCGTGTAATCAATCAAGGTAGTAACACCCTATCATCTTTGTCATTATTTAGATGTAAGTTTCAGGCTCTGCCAACACTCGAGGTAAGATAATTCTATAGAATGTGCATACCAAGAGACAGAAATTATTTGTGTTCATTTTAGGAGTTGCCAGTCACAGAAGTGATAGCTGCAAATTAGATTTTGTAAAAGCATAGGATTTAATTTTTACCTTGGCTTTGTTTCTCTTATTTGACTTCTAAGTTTAATCTTTTGTGAGTTAGAGTTCAAAAGAAATTATTTTTTGAAAATTGTAAATTCCTGTTTTCAGGACTCAGTTATTCTTTCCCACACTCTCCTACAAACTGACCAGTTGCCTGCTGTGACCTTTCCTGTTCAGGCAGCTGTGAGTAGCACATACTACTAATGATATAATCTCATTCCTAAGGTTGCTGTCCCATTGAAGTTCAGAGGTAAAAGGCATTAACTGGAATGGTATCATCCCTCTTTGCTGCAGTGTCCAACTATAATCATCTCCTCTACCATTCCCACATACGGTGGTACAAACGTTCTCCAATACTCTGGATAGGGAGTGTGAGGTAAGTTTTATTCAATTCCAGATTAGCTAAACCTCTCTGGAGCATCACATCCCATGCTCACGTTTTACAAAACCCCAAAGATAAAAGTAGCAGAAGAACCCAGACTAAGAACCACACAAGGATGACTTTCCTTTCTGACTCTAAAATTTAATCAGAGGCAGGAGAGTCTGCCTTAGGAAACTGGCTGTTTTTTAAATTCCAAAATACATACATTTTGTCATTACATTTCACATTTTGGATTTAAAATTTCTTTCTGATAATCCTACAAATTCATTCAAAAATGCATTTTGCTTTTCAAAAGTTTTGGACTTTAGTTTATTTTTATTTTGCTTTGGAATTTTCTTCCTGGATGAGCTTCACCCATCTTAGCTGCTAGATAAGGGGGAGAAAGAAACAGGAAATAAAAGAATTCCTAAGTACTGAAAAAAAAGTACAGTAGGTAAATGAGAATCATTTTGTGGGGGTTGTGGTGCTGGAACTCAGGGCCTTGTGCTTGCTAGGCAAAAGCTCTGCAACTGAGCTAAACCTCCAGCCTCAATAAATGAGAAATACTGTGTCATGATATATGATTTTTTATGCTTTCCTTGTTTATTTCTTTGTTCTGTCTTTGATTTATATTTCATTTTTAATTCTCCTAATTGTTATCTTTCAGATTTTCAAAAGCATTCGAAGTTTTCTTTTTCTGATTTTTACCCTCTCTACTGAAAGTCATTTTTAATATTCTGTGTCCTGCTTTATCTCATTTTTTACATTTTAAAGATTATTTTTATAGCTTCTTTTTGTTGCTCTCTGAATTTAAAACTCTTGATCTATGAAGGCATAACTTACTGCAATCCTTAGCGAATACCCTAACCTGGGTTCTTTCTTTGGTATCTCACAGTAGATCACTTTTTGAAGTATGCTCTTCCTCTGATAATTTTCATTTAGTTTTAGCTTTGTATTTTGTTTCTTTTTTCTTCAATATTGTCTTGATTCCATGTTTTCCCCCTCGATGGTCATATTTGAAAAGCTGAAAGCATTTGGATTGTGTTTAGTCCTAGGGGTTAATGTTCCAACGTACACTTGGAAAGCAACTTAATGTGTTCAATTCCAAGGCCAAGTCTAGGTCTTATATGGACAATTTTGTGCTTTCTTACCTCTTCTATACTTATAGCTTGTTCAGAGTTACAGAATCACATAATAAATTAATGTTTCTACACTTTTCCTGTACTGCTGTGAACATTTATGAAAAAATCATCCCCAATGAGTAAGGTATGATGACACAGTACCATACCACTTTTATTATCACCAAATGATTGTTTAGAATTTATATTATCTTATGGAGAAAAATAATATGCACATGAGGGGCATTCTGCACGCCTATGTTGAGTTTGTAGCTTTGAGTGGAAATATAAAACAGCCCTCAAAATCAAAGAGGGATTGCTGACCACATTTTCAGTTTGTGTTTTCTGGAGCAGGGAACAGGTAAAAGTCAAAGGCATGTCTTCTAAGATTGTTTTTTAGATGATATAGTTTAGTTTTGTGAAGTTGAGTATATCATTGACTAATGGACTTTCAGTCTGAACAGTTTTTCTTCTTTCAATCAGATTTCATCAGCCCTATAATTTATTTTCAGCTCCGACAAGATTTTGGCTTGTCTGTCAGCATTAAATTTCATGTTATTGATATTTTTAATAAATTTCTTGTGACTTCCTAGTTATTTTATAAGAAAGTGGAAGAGGCTAATAGTGAAATGCTGCTAACCTGAGGCCATTAGATTCGTTTTGTATATTTATCTTCATATGATTATATTTAAAATTATGCTACATTTTACTACTTTTCATCCTATATAATTCAAGTAAAGTCTGTGTGGATGAAAATATATACTTATAATCTGAAAAATTGCCTTCCTAAGAGAAATTAAATTTCCAAAACCTGTTACACATAGTGACTTTCAATAACAATAGTGAGGGGCTGGTGATTTAGCTCAGTGGTTACAGCGCTTGCCTAGCAAGCACAAGACCCTGAGCTCGATCCCCAGCAGCAGCAACAACAACAACAACAACAACAAAACAAACCAAAAAACAAAACAAAAAAATAACTATAGTGAGGCAACTTCTCACTTAAAATGTTCAAATCATTCAAGGGCAATTAGAATTGACTTTGTCACCAATAGGAATCGGTTCAAATATTAGTTATAGTTAGGAAATCAGAAATATGTAGTGATCAACAATAATGCCAATTTAACTGAAATGTGATTGGCTATGCCACATTTATTAGATTTATCTTTGTGGCACAGAATACAAATATTGTTAAAAATTATATAATATTTCATTATCATGCAAGGAAACTCTCAAAGAGAGATGCATCTCTAACATACCAGGGTTTTGAGAATGTATCTGAATCATACCTTATGCATAATAAATTAAGTAAAAATTATAAATTTGGAGAGTAACTGAATCAGAAGCTGGAGTCATGTGGATGTGTTGGTTTTATACTGCTGCCATATGCTGTACCACATTAAATATGCATTTGTTGCTACGATCGAAAAATCCACGTTTGTGTACATTTTGTTTAAATGAACAGGTGATAGACAGCCGATATTAAGATTCCAGGCATGTATTGAGAGTTTCAAATTGAGTGTAACTGAGGAATTAAACTACAGGAGAGATTTTCCTTATTTTCTATATACCATTTCAATATGTGTACAACAGACAGTCTTTGAAAATAAGATCATTTACTTCTTTTAAAAACACTTTAAAATCATTAATTAATCATTTTTAGTTAATGAGTAGCTAAAATAGTATCTAATGAGTAGGAAATACTTTTATTTAGTTCTTTGTAAATTTGCATTTAAATTTGACAGTGTATAATATAATTATAGTGAATATTAAATTTATGTTTAAATGATAATTTAGGGATGAATTTAAGGACTTAATTAGATGCACTACAAAATCCCGTTTTAGTACCCTATTGTTGTCTTTGTTGCAATATAGCAAAGTGATAATTTCATATGTATTATTGCAGTTAGCATAGCAAAATGAAAAACTTCTTGATAAATATAATATATGGTAGTGGTCTCTGAGTGTTTCAAAAGTAAATAGTGTCTATTTTTGAAATCTGCATTTATCAAAACTGAGCACATGCTATTTTTCATTGACTTTTTATCAGGAATATATTTCTGCATTTAACTTAAATCTAATATTGATAATAAAATGTGATCTCATATTTGGAAGTGATAATAAATATCCCCTGCAGCCAACTAGATTTTGACACACAATTGAAGCAAACCTCATGATGTAATTTTCACATAGATCAATAACATTTAATTCATAGCACTAGTCTGCTGCTACTGAAATAAATGCTGAAATAAATGAAGAATTCATTTTAAATTAATTAAGGTGGAGTGGAGTTACTCAAGCAATGTTCAGATAAGTTACTACTGCTTAGTTAATGTTGCTGACTTCACATAATGAGAGAAAAATATTTATTTAATAATGTAATCATTGCTTAAAAATATTAGACTGCTGATACACGTGCCGAATTTTACAAAACAGGATCTTTTAAAAATATAAACCAACAGATTGTTGGAAGTTTTTATTGTTAATATATGGTTGGCTAATGCAAAGGAAGTCCATTGTATTTTCACCAAAAAATAAATCTATACATCTGTATCTGGAGAAAAAGCATGATGAAAGGATAGAGTGGATCTCCTAAGAATTTCTAACTCTTTTATTTTTATGTTTCCACATTATCATGGAGTTTTGTTCCTTTGAAATCTACTTGATCTGTTTGGATTACACTTTTTCACTCAAAACTCATTCATCAGCTTTCTTCATCTAAGAGATTCAGAACAAAAAAGGGACAGTTTTTATCAGAAAATGGACTTATTTCAACTGAGCTATGTGACAAGATTGTGGTGATGTTAGAGAAAAGATACATCCCATACAGAATATGCCCACAGTTTTCAGTCCCAGGAGACTGAATAGGAACCGCACCTGGGTTTAGTGTTTGTTTTGAGGGAGGCTATCTTGACTAGATGGTAATGTCCTTCGCTATATCTTGTTGCAGCACTTCCTAAGAACAACTTACTATTCTTAAAATACTTTCTATTGTACGGATCTTCTTCCTAACAGTAAGCCGGTACTATTTATTGCTATGTGAAGCAAGAATTAAGTCCCAATAGCCCAATATTTGACTGCATCTGTAAACATCTTGAAAGTGGAAATTCTGCACAATTTTTTTTATCATCAAACAAAATTTATTTCAGGTAAGTATTAAATCACATGACTTATTTCTTAGTAATTTTTCTTCCTTAAGTATATTAAACTTAATTACGTTAATTAGAAATTCATACTGTCTTTCTCAAATGGAGATAGTTACTGTGTTCAAAAATGGCTAAAGCAGAAACCATTATCACTTTAAAATACAAGAAGGTTTAGTTTTGAAAGATCATACTAGCCTCAACCAGAGCTCCAATTCAAATTAGTGTAAAACTTAGTATCGGATCAGCTTTTATTCTGTTAATCATGAATCAGTACTAGAACAATGTGCATCATAATTATAGTACACAAAGAAATGCCTCAGGGAATATTTTTGATTAAGGATAATATCAATTATGTGAGATATGATAAAATATTATGGAAAAATACATTAAAACTCAATTTTTTTGAAGATTTTCTGGGAAATTTAATCCTTTATTATTCAAGACAATTCAACCAGAACATTTTGGGCTGATTTTAAATATTTTATCTACATCTCATTAAGCTAACATGCACTTTTCTTCCTAGACTGAATCACACAGATTTTTATAAGTAACTGGATTTTTCATTCCCTATAAACTGATTTTTATCTTGGTCCCTCATTCATTCACTGATAACAAGGTCATGTTTGTGAAATCCTAGTCGCTTTTCTTGAGAATAGGTATGTTCTTTTTTTTATTATTATTTTTACCAAGAACATGTATTGGTGGTTATATAGATGCTTCTTAAGTTGTTATAACATTTCCAAATGTTTATTCTCTATGTCTTTATTGTGGGTGACTCCATCAACAGATCACCAACAGCCATCCCCCGCTTGCCTACACTTTGTGGAACACAGTATAGTCAGACTCCTTAATGCCAATGTTCTGTTTCTAGCTCTTTCACAGCTGTACTTTCCTTATATATTAAAATATCTACTACAAAAGATAATGTTTAATAATTGTTGAATATTTAACATAGCCCAAGTATACTTTAAGCAGTTTATCTTCAGTAAAGGTTTTTACCATAGCAAAAATACATATAAAATAAAAGTTACCATCTCAAGCATTTTAAAGTATACAATTCATTGATGTTAAATGTGTTTATAAAGTTTTGCACCCATCATGTCAGTCCATTTGCATAACTCTCTTCATCTTGTAACATGGAAGGTCTAAACCTATTAAACCATAACTCCACAGTCCTTCCATCTCCCAGCCCATGGAAGCCACCATTTTACTTTCTTTTAAAAAATACCCTGTATGATATTTATGTTTTAAAAATCTAGTTAGTCTTAATTTGTAGCCTGACATATGGTCTATCATGGACAAAGTTCAATGTATACTTGAGAAGAAAGATGTGTGTACCATTATTATAGGGTAGAGGAATATGTATGTATCTGTTAAGTTCGGTAGGTTTATTGTGTTAAGTCCTTTATTTCCTTGCTTATCTTCTGGATGGTTCTACTCATTATTGAGAACATAGTATTGAAGCCTCAAGTGTTACCAAATGGCAGAGGGTTCTTTTGTTCAGTCAGAAGGACATCATGAAAAGGCAAAGTGCAGTGTTAGTAGTGTTAGTAGCTCTGAACTTTGAGTACCACCAACATCCGTCTGTTCTTAGCTCTGAGCTCTCAGTGCTAGTGGCTCTCAGCAGTTACTCTAACTCTTTTCAGTGATTGCCAGCAGCTCTCAGCACCTCCTCAGCAGCTGGGACTAGTAGCTCCTGCCAGCTCTCTGCAGCCCTTCCCCAGCTCTCCCCAGCTCTCCCCAGCTCTCAGCAATAGCAATCTGGTGCTCTCTGGAGATCTTTGGCAGTTCTCTGGCTGTGAGGCATTCTGAGCGCTGGCAGCTCTCGATGTTAACAGCTCTTAGTACAACCAGCTCAGTGTGATTGAGTAGGCAATGAGACCATCCAAGTGCATCTTCATCATGGCATATGCTGCAGTACAGAGGTGGCATGCACAGGGTGGAGGCTCCCGACTGGCCTAATGAGGTAAGAGGACTGTAGCCTACGGAGCCACACTGCTGGGCCAGTGCACATGCAGTCTCCTCCCTACCAATCAGACTTCCTATACCTTCCTGTCTGTGTACACAGGTGTGCAGTTGCTTCCCACTAACAGGCCTGCAGACGGCTGATACAGCTGCAAGGCTGGCGGGGACATTGGAGTGTCTGAGGTGTGGGGTCATCTAGAGTAGCCCCAGGTGAGGTGACAATCTGCAGAGAGGTACCAGTCACAGAAGTGGCCTCTGGTGCAGAAGTGAGATTTCCACTGCAATGATGACAGCTATAGTGGGTTCCACTGCGGTGCCCACGGCGTGGCGGGAGGTTAGTTCTCTGCTGCTGTCATGGTGAGCGCAGGGCCAGACTACTGAGCTAGCAGCATCCCGATTGATAGACCTTGCTGCGTTCCCAGAAGCTCACCTTCCTCTGCTGGAACATCAGGAGTGGCGGCAGGGTGATCACGGGCTAGCCGGACTCGGGGGCCACAGGGATAAAGCAGCAGCGCTCAGTCGGGCTGCGCTCTCTGCCCAGCCTCGGGCGTCTGCTGTCTCGTTGGGCTCCTGACACTGGGGAGAAACCCGACAGCTGTCAGTGGGGCCGCCACCAGGCTGTTGCTGTTCACCTGCCAGCCCCTGACAGCTTCGGCTGTTCAAAATGAACAAATGAAAATGAACATTCTACAAGCAACCAGCAGTAAAAAATAAGCTTGTATAGTGGTCTGGATGCAAAGAACTTCACTTGTTGTATGTCACCCACAAAGAAAAAACATGTTAATTATTTAAAGAAACTGAGATTTAATATAAAGTTAGCATTCTTTCTGGTAAACCACAGCCAGCGATCATTCCCTGGGCAATGCTCTTCCAAAAATGTATCCACCTGGGGAAGGGAGACTCCTAATCTACTTGACAAGTACTGTTGTGAATCTATTTCTCCTGTCAATTCTGTCAGTGTTGGCTCCATGTAGTTTGGCAGTTATTACTAGCTGCATAAATGTGTA
Source organism: Hystrix cristata (assembly GCA_004026905.1). Lineage (NCBI taxonomy): Eukaryota > Metazoa > Chordata > Mammalia > Rodentia > Hystricidae > Hystrix > Hystrix cristata. The sequence continues at coordinate 13,181 of PVJO010018403.1, read as the reverse complement.
AGAGTGTTACACCTTCCTGCTACATGAAAACTTAGGTTGCTATGCAGTTTCTTCATTTGTCTCATAAAAAGTTTTGTTTTAATATTTATTATTTTTCTAATAGTAAGCCATGCCTGCTATCTTTTGGTTATAATTTGCATGCAGTATCTTGCTCTGCCCCTTTCTTTCAATCTATTTGCGCCTTTATATTGCAAATGAAAAGCTCTTGGTGGGTAGCATATAGTTGAATCATGAATTTTTATTTATTCTTTTAATCTCTGTCTTTGAGTGGAGAGTTTAATCCATTTGCATTTAAAATACTAGTAACAGCGGACTTCTCTCATTTTAAAATTTGTTTCCTATGTGCTTTATAAATTGTGTCCTTTTTTTCTTATAATATTTTTATTTAGTTGATTTTATGTAACATACTGTTTAAATTCCTTTCCTATTTCCTTTTGTACATATTCTATTTACTTTATGGTTATTATGGAGCTTAAATTTATTTTCACAAAATTTGAGTATTTCAATTTAAATTTATATACTCTTAATTTCAGTTACATAAATTCCGTTTCCGCCTTACTACAAGCCTACAAACAACAGAGTCAGCTGACCTTGGGCTGAACCCTCTGAAACTTTCTTTAAATTGTTATTTGTAGTTATTATTTGCATTGTGGCACAATGGTGGAAAGCTAACACACCTTATGGTTTTTGTTGTTGTTGAAAATTAGGTGTTTGAATTCAACAATATGGTAACCCTGAACATCTTATTCTATCCGTACCCCAAATTTCCTGTTCTTATATTATCTGGTTTTTGTTTTTAATTTTTAAAATTGTTATAAACTGTCTTAGTGTCAAGGGTCATACTGAGGTGTAAACTTATTGTCATTTTAGTTCTTTTTTAAGTCTGTACTTTGCCCTGGGTATGTATGGTTACTTTTTAATTTTTCCCATATACTAAGTTGCATTTGAATGACATATTCTTTAATGTCTAATTTTCAAATTAAAAAAAAAAAAAGGACAGCAATGAAAGAGGGGGAGTAATTTCCAGGAGATTTTGAAATCTCCTGGAAATTAGTTCAATAGCGGGAGAGAGCTTGCAGCAATAGTAGGAGGTGTAACAAGGAGGGCCTTGCCCTCTTTGTTTTATTCATCTTTGTGATCAAATGAAGGAATTGTCAAGCAGACCCTGAACATCTGATATTTGGAGGACAAGGTCATTTGTGACACGCTCCAGCTCCTACGTGCTTTATGCTACCTGTTCTGAGAATTCCCCGGCAGCTACCTGGCTGAGGGGTCAGGTTGGGGAATGGCTGACTCCCACATGGTGAGAGTTCAAGGCAACCACATTGAAGCACAGTTTACTGTCCAAGCCTCACTGTGGATGTTTCGAGGCTTCTATTGACTCCTGAGTTCTCAAATAGTTACACTAGCTAGATTCCTTCGGTGCAATTACTGTCTTGGGTGGAGAGGTAGAATCCTGATGCTCGCTTCTTTGCCATGTTTCCAACACTACAGTAGGTGTTTATTCTCAAAACATTAATTTCTCAAATTATATAAAAGATATGTAAAGAGAGGCAAAGAGATATTCAGTACACTGATTAAATTTTCACCTTAGATTGTAGATCTGGGTTTAAATCCAAGAAATCTGCCTCCTGATCCTGCAGCTTTAAAGAGCATGCTGTCCAATCTCCCTCCGTGACTTTTCCTGTCTTCTCAGACTTTCTATGATGATATAGTTTTTACTTTATTAATTAGTACTAGAAAGCTGAAATCATATTCATATTTTTAATTACAGTACAAGAGAACTTGTATTTTAACAGGCTACATAAAAATGGCTGTTTCAAAATTTAGCTGTCAATGCTACAGGGATTACCATTCAGTTGAGTAATGAGTCTTTCTTGTTAAGACTGTGAAAGTTGTGAAATATGTTTATTTTTCCTCTTTAAAAATCTGTTCATGTGTCAGCTGAAGTGCTGTCTCTATCAAAGACATTTGATTACCATCTCTGTTCGCCCCTAAAAGTGACAGGAGAGCTTTGAGGAAGATTGGCACGATTGCATAAAGGACCACTTTGACATTGGCAAAATGTTACGACGAGAAGGAACATGCAGCTACTCTGATCCATAGCCGATGATGCTAAACTCAGTGTCAGACTTGGCAGGGATTTTGAAACTTTCATTTCACCGACTACTGGTTTCCTAAAAAGCCCAAGCCGCCCCTTTCTACTGCAAGAAGTGGCTCCACTCATAATGTAGAAGTCCCCATAATGGCCATTTCGTCATACAAAAATAGGATTTTTGCTTAAGGAAGAATATATATTATATAATTTAGCTGTTTTTAGAGTTCTCTCTACCATCTTTGTTGAATTATCTCTTGACTCAACCTGACATGTGTGAAAGAGTTGAGACTAGAAAGGCAAGAACTCTCCATGGGATGTACCACTTGTTCTTTCCCATTTTGCCAATGCGCACCTTGATTTTTAAAATTTTAACACTTTCCTGCTGCCTTGCCCCGGTAACAAACTGTATAACTGAAGTCTTCAGTGAAAAGTTATCTGATTTTAAATTCCAATTTCCTTTGCTATACACTTTTCCAGTTTATATATCTAGGATGTAAGTTATGTTTTCAAATCCTCCTCTGTATTTCATCATATAAAATAACTTTAAACACTTGATTACTCATAAGTTTTCTCAAGTAGTGCAGTGTTCTATTTAGTTCACTTTCAGAACAGATTAAAATGATCTTTCTCATCTCTTTACTCCTGGCCCTTGAAGGGAGTAGAAGAAGTATTCTTTGTGTCTAAAATATGAAAAGTTATAAAGCAAAGGTTCTGAAAGTGTTTTGCCAACACGTGCATCTGGATGGTGAGATAAATACCTTTCCCTGCAGCACAAATCAGAATATTCTTGTTCTTTGTGAGTTGAAGGAAAGCAGTAGTTTTAAAATTTAAAAAAAAGTGCAACTTAAATGGTTTTTAAAATTAATTAAATGGAAAATATTGGCTTTTGAAATAGTTACCAAGTACTAAGTCCTTTTGGCATCTTTCTTATTTTAGAAGCTTATCTAAAGACATACGATATACTCAGCAGAATACATATTGATTCCATGTTGATTTCATAGCATTTGATTAGTATCGGGTATTACAATAATTATAAATTTGATGAATGATCTAGGGAATATAGTCTATGAAGTGTCAGCTTCTACAGAAGGTAAACACCAGACAACAGAGATATTTTATTTCTTAAAGTCTAAGTGTGGAGAAATCACCATGCATGCAGGAATCAAAGAAAAGATAGAGAACTGGGGGGAAACAGTGCTTAGAAACATAATGTACTTAGAAATAAAATAATAATTAGCTATCAAACAATACAGTGTAAGTTAGCTAGGGATTCCATCCAGTTTGGTTGCTTAGGTTTTAAATATATTAGAAATATTAACCCTGATCAAAATACATTTTAAATGCTCATTCTATACTTTTGTAAGTGCATCAAATCCATATATAATATTCTTATTAAAGAACTCTGAACATCTATAAAATAGTTCCTGTATGTTAAATATTATAAATTTTATGTACATATATGAAAATATTTGACAAATATTTTCTACATATATACTCATTTTAATGTACATCAGTGAAATAAAGGAGCTATTGATGGATTTTAAGGTTATTTACATATATGTTATAAAAACTGTGTGATTACGAGTAAGACTTGTCTTCCTAGAACTTCAGCCCGAGCTCGTCACTCATGTGGCCTCTGTGATTTCAGTGATAACTGGATGTATTGAGGTCTCCCTCGAAGGGTGATCGTAAGTGCAAAGGGAGAGAGGACGCAAAAGGTGCCCTATTAGAAGTAACTAATAGGAGACAGTCAATAAACTTCTGTGGCTTTTTCCTGTGCCGCTATTAAAAATGTGATATTATAAAAATTAGCTATTTTACTGGCACGCATTTTTCAGGGACTTGGCTTCTGGCATCTTTAATACAGAGGGGAAGAATTTAGAAAAAAGGAAGAAGGAGTATTTATTTATTTATTTATTATTTTTTAACCAAGAATGTATATTGGTACAATGTACATATAATGATCACATTCATCTCATTTATTTTGTACCTGTACATGATGCATCTTGGTTTTCCCCCCTCTTTCCCACCCCTCCCCTCTGTTCCCTCCATCCCTACTTACAGCAGGTTTATTCACATTTTTCCATGAATTCCCTTTCCCCTTTTTTTCCTTCTTTTCCCTTCCTGCTTTTCCCCCTTCTCTCTTTCTAGTTTTCCTCTCCTTCGTATATTATCTTCCTATTATATCTGTTATACCTCTTTGTCCTATTTACACTTATGGTTTCTCATATTAGAGAAATAATTCGATGTGTATTCATGAGTGTCTGATTTATTTCACTTAGTAGTATCTTCTCAAGGAACATCCATTTACATACAAATGACTCTAGTTTATCCTTTTTATGGTGGTATAGTACTCCATTATGTAGAAAAACCACATCTTCTTTAGTCATTCATTGGTTGTTGGGCATTTAGGTTGTTTCCAAGACTTAGCTATTACAAATTGTGTTGCTATAAACATGGTTGTGCACACATCCCTATGATATGACGATTCCAATTCTTCTGGGAAGATCCCCAGTAGGGGAATAGCTGGATCAAATGGAACCTCTAGTTCTAATTTTTTGAGGAATCTCCATATTGATTTCCACAGTGGTTGGACCAGTCTACATTCCCACCAACAGTGCAGGAGGGTTCCTTTTTCCCCACAGCCCCGCCAGCATTTGTTATTGGTTGATTTTATCATAAACGCGATTCTGTACCTCTGAACCAAATATGTTAAGTAAGTGACTTACTTTTATAAGACTTCTTTGTGTTAATGGCATCGGAATCATAATATTAGTGTGGTGCTGATTACTCAGTGTACATGTATGCACACTAAATGTCTACTTGATATTACTTTTGCAGGCTTAGGTATCACGTTTCTATCTGTCCCCCATAAGAAATCATCTTTTTTTTTGAGAGAGAGAGAGACTTAAGTTCACCCAAAACTAGACTTGGTATTTTCTTCTTATGCTGGTTCCATAATAGCTGTCAAATTAGAAAGCTGAGTTAGCGAGTTGCATTTTCTAATACCAAAAAGATGATTTGATCTAAAAGATGACCATTAAACATCAACCAAGTCAATTTTTAAGGAAACTCAGTACTGACCTGAGCAACACTTGATTTTAAAGAGGATAGTAACCTACAGTTCTTACCACAGTGAAGGCTTTAAGATGTCCTATTAAGCAGCACAGTCTAATGAATTCAACTGCACAGCTTGATTTTTCATTCTTTAAATTTGAAAGTTGGCAAGCATTAGTAAACTATTATTACAGCCAGTAGGTTTATCTAGCACTTATCTTCAGGTAGTAACATCACAGAAATAAAAAAATATATATATTTTAGTTTTTTGTAAAATGCCAGTAACCAAGTAAACTAAATGTTCATTACGTTGTTGGCACAGGCCCATAAAGGCAAACCTTTTAGAGATGAGTGGCCAAACTGTAACCCAAAACCCACTTATCACAAAGCACCAACACTGCAATTAAACCCGAATACTGAGGTTTTAGTTTAGAGAAAGCAACTTATACATTAACATCTTTTATCTTAAGAGAAAAACAAATAGCATGCATTCCAGAGGTTTGCCACCACTGGCATAGGCTTTGAAAAGAAAGCTGCTTGGCTTGACTTGGTGGCTGCCTTGCAATCCAGGCACTCAGGAGGCTGGGCAAGGAGGACTCTCATGAGTTCAAGGTTATCCTACACTACATAGTGAGTTCAAGGTCAGCCTGGAATACCTAACAAGACCCTGTCTCCAAAAGAAACAAATAACACCAACAACCAACCACAACAACAACAACAACAACAACAACAAACAACAAGAAGACTGGTAAAATTATTCCAGAATATGTGCCAAATTAAATAGCACTTGAAAGGCCTGTTTATATTAGCAGCTTGGATTATATAACAGTTATAAAGTTAACTCCCTTGATTAAAAGATCTAAAACACACAAAGTTACTCAATATTGTAATTTTGTCTTTCTCATTTATTAGTTTAATAATTTAAAATGAAAAGATATCTAATTATCACTTATAAATTCTGACATGTTCCTAAATTCTTTATAGATAATAATCAAGTAATATTCAAAATAATATTTTAAGACATACAGGAAATTATTACTACTTTTAAACCATGATATTTAAATTTAGAGCACAAAATAAATTTTCTACAATCATATAAATATCAAGTGGCAAAACTGTACAAAAACCTGATTGTATATCGAAGAAGATTTAGGATTAATAGCGCTTACTTTTCTTAATAAATATCATTGTGTTCTTCATTTCTCCCACATTTATTGGCATGGAAGCTGTAAATAACTCCTCAAATCACATCATGAATCAGACAGCTTACATCTAAATGCCTCTATGATTAGAGCCAAATCCTTCTGATTTTTGAAAGAGTGTCATTTTTTTTGACCCTGAGATATTTATGTCAATTGCCAAGAAAACATTTTTGACAGTAAAATCAATTATACTTTGAAAAATTTATAAATGGTAGTGACAGAAATGCTATCAATCTAACCATTACAAAGGCATACAACAGACATTCTGTATATAATATTCTAGGAATTTGTTTCTGCCTTCAAAGATTAAAATACTGTTGTAAGAATGAAGAAGTAAGTGAGCTTAAGAGACACTTAGGGCAAAGTAAATTAAATTTCTATTTTAGTTTGTCCCAGATAAGATGCTATGAACAATGAAAGTAACATCTTAATAAGTAATTACAATGGAACTTTGTGGGCAAAAGGTGTTTTCTATAAATAATGTGTTGAGATCAATTAGAATCCCTAATGAAATATATAGAGCAACTCTAAATGACATAAGTTGAAATGTGCAAAAGCAGGGGAATGTAAATTTTCTAGGAGGGATTTAATAGATTTACTTTGGAACCTTACCAAAGAATTCACGTTCTGCGAGGAACATCTACAATCATGTCAGATTTGAATTAGATATATTGTCTTTAATTTGGTTATTTTTTATGGAAAGGTTTTGGAATAATGAACTTCCATAAATATATTTTTGAAGTTTATAATAGATTGGCTTGTGCCAACATTTACATTAGGGAAATAAAACATAAGCATGAGTGGTGGAGTGGAATGAAGGTGTGAAGATTTGTGTAAAAATGGCCAGGGCTTTAATGGGAGCAATGAATTAAGAGAAAAATTACCAAAGATTTAGCTCTGCCTGTAGAGGAAAATTCAGGGTATTTCAAGTGTCCCCCTTCATACATTCCAAAGGTGAAAGAGATCTGATTGTGATACCTCTAAGAATGACTATAAAGTGAACACCCATAATAAAATTTTAGCACTGAGATCTATTTTTACAGTTGTGGTAACACAGGAAACAAAGGGCTGGAGGGTGGTGGGAATGAAAGAAAGATGAGAACAAAGAGTTCAAGATGAGAAGGGAGAAGAACATACAGGGGGTAAGTCAGGAGAGGTAGGTAGAAGGAGGTAGAGAAGAGGAGAGAGGAACAGGAAAGAGAAACTATTCTTCTTTTAAAGAATTATGCAATTCTTTATTATTTCTTCATAATGTGAAACCAAGTTATATTCTATTTGGCGTAATCATGGCTCCCATCCATTGCCCAACTTCTTTTCTCACAAATCACTTCTGTATCACCTGGGACAGGATGTTATTTCCCACACTAATTTATAGTTATTTCAGGCCATTTCCCTCCTTTCTCTAAGCATTATAAAATCTTGCTGTGGTTGATCTTTCACACCCATTATTCCATTGTTATCTTTATAGCCACGAGTTTTACTCATGTACTCTAACATGACAAGTAAAAACGTACAATTCCTTTTTATGAAAAAATAAAATATAATGGCCAAAAAACTTACAAAAACATGTACCATATATGTAATATAGTAGACTGTTTATATCCTTATTATATTCAGGGATTTTTTTTTAACACTTGAGAAGAACTATAGTCTAGAAGAAAAAAATGGCCTGATAACAAATGGAATAAATATTCAGTAAATATATAAAATATTTAAGCTTTATAATAACTGAAGGACAACAAATTAAAACTGTAATAATGTTTTGCCATTGTCATGTATCAAACTGTCAACTGAAAGTGTACACAATTAATTTAACAATTTCCTTTATGGAAATCAATTTTAAGAAAATTAACAGAAGATTATAAGGTACTTTTATTATAATACTACCTTTAATGGTGAAAAAAGTGAATGCATTCTAAACATTTCATAGAGGTATGTGGTTTATTATATGAATCAATATATGTGGATACATATTAATGAGTGTCAATAAAGATTTCTTTAGGTAGTAAAATTATGGATAGTTTTTAAAAAATTTTTATTGTTTTATTTATTTTTTTACCAAGAACGTGTATTGGTATATTGTGTACATAATGATCACATTTATCATGGCTATTTTGTACCTGTACATGATGTATCTTGGTTCCCCCCTCTTCCCCACCCCTCCCTTCTCCTCCCCCACCCTTCCCTATTTGCAGCAGGTTTATTTACATTTTTCCATTTTTTTTCTTTTCCTCTTTCTTTCCTTTTTCCCTTCTTCTTTCCCCCCTTCTCCCTTTCTAGTTCTCCTCTCTTTTGAATATTATCTTTCTTTTAGATAATACCTATTATACCACTTTGTCCTTATTTACACTTATGGTTTCCCATATCAGAGAAACAATTCAATGTGTACTCATGAGTATCTGATTTATTTCACTTAAGAGAATGTTCTCAATATGCCTCCATTTACCTACAAAAATCTCTAGTTTATTCTTTTTTATGGCAGAGTAGTACTCCGTTATGTAGAAAAACCACACCTTCTTTAGCCATTCATTAGTTGTTGGGCATTTAGGTTGTTTCCAAGACTTAGCCATTACAAATTGTGTTGTATAAACATGGTTGTGCATATTCCTGTGGTATGATGATTTTAATTCTTCTGGGAAGATACCAAGCAGAGGAATAGCTGGGTCAAATGGAACCTCTAGTTGTAGTTTTATGAGGAATCTCCATACTGATTTTCACAGTGGCTGGACCAATCTACATTCCCACCAACAGTGGGGGAGGGTTCCTTTTTCCCCGCAGCCCCGCCACCATTTGTTGTTGGTTGATTTTATGTTTTAAATTCTCATTTAAAAAAGAAGTTTACAACCGTATTACTCTATACTTTTTACTCAATGTACTTACTAAGTCCCATATAACTTTCCATAAATGTATTGCTCATTCTTCAAGATTTTTCTACATAGTTCCTCTGCTCATAGCTTGTGCATTTTCACTCGCTAATATACATAAACTCTTGCATGAGTTTTACCCGTATTTGCCAATCCCCTCTTCATGTGTACATTTCTACAGCTGTATTTTGGTTATACAGTGTCAAAACCCCACACATCAGGTCAATCACCAAGGACGTATAAGTGACCACATGACCAGAAGTTCAAAGGTGGGCATTTGATATACAGTTAAACTGATGTCATAGAAAACTATGCTTACTTGATTTCTAGGCAGTTCCCTTCTATTTGCTAGTTAAAGTGGGCACTAAGAGTTCAGGCTGTCATTGATTTTAGTGTTTAAAAATCCAAAAAGGAAGTTTTATTAAAAATGTGAGCCTCTGAATTTCTAGGTAAAGAAGTTTGATTATTTTTGTTAGGGCACATATTAAGTCATCTAATTCACTAATGTGGCTCTAATGGCCTTTCACTGGAAGAAGAAAAGAACCTTCTAGTTGACAACTCTCCTAGAGAAAGGAGTAGGTCCCAATAACGACACAAGATATTAGCAGAAATTCAGGCTAAAACATATCTTTCAAGTACAGTATATAATATTATTTTAAATCTTATCCCAAATTTACTTCTTGCTTGAATCCCCTTTTCCCCTATCAACTTTACACAATACTTTTTGTAGCTAGTTTAAAATTTATTGGTGTATTCTAAAGTACTCTTTTCTTCTGCATTTTCACATATTTATAGTTTGAAAAAATGGTTCATTTCTTCACATCTTACATAGTATTTCAGTAGATTCACTAGCAATGTATGATGTAAATCATTTCTGATGAGAAATGCTGCTTTTTTGTGAAATGTCTACCTTTATTAAAATCAAATACATCCTAGTGGTATTATGGACAAATGTTTATCATTCTCTTCTTCTCTTTACACAACTGACCTTCTTTTGGTGCTTCTATGAAATCATCCTCATGTACACTGGGCCTCAAATTCTTCCAATTATTTATGTTTATTTTCACAAAAATTTAACAAGTAATATTTAATAAAATCAATTTTAAATAGTTATAAATTTGTACATTAATAATTTTGTTTTGTAGATGGTGAAACTTTAGACATCATAGTGAGTATTGTATGCTGAAGATTAAAACACTTGGTTAAGAAGCCCTTTAGGTTTTCTCTATCAGCTTCCTCATTGTCCACAGCATTTACTTCATACTCTTGGGAGCATGTGGAATATAATTCATGCCAGACTCTTAATGAAATCTGCATACACGATGACATGATGCCTTCTATAATATTTGGTTTACTAGGATATATCCCTGGGAAGACAGCCTCTTCAGATGGTAAAGTGAAACCTTATAATCAAGGAAGGAGGCTGTAGATGGATAGAGCTTCATGTTTGTAGTTTTTGCTTAGTCAAGAACATTGCAGTAATTTATAGAGCTCTGGGCACTTACATGTTGATTAGTCTTGCAAATAGCCACTCATAAAAATGAACAATATCCTACTGCATGAGCAATAAAGAATCCTGATTTATTTTTAAATATCAAATGTAGAGTCAAATGTCAGTTGACTGTGCTAATGACAGAGATGTAACACTAAAAATTCCCAGGTAATCCATGATCATTATTTTAACAAATAATTGGAACTTGTTCTCCACATTTTATTTCACTACATAAACCAAAATTGAATGTCTTGAATGAGATAATTTTGAAGCTCTCTAAATGTAACTGTGCTAATGAAGGAAGAAATTTGCAAAAGTCATTCAGTGGAGGGCAAGAAAAGAAATCAATGGCCTAGATAATTTACAAACTGTGTAGTGAGTTCTCAAAAAAAGGTTCCATTGACTCTTTCCTGGAAAGAGAGTAAAAACAATATTTATGTTAAATAATAAGACTAAAAAAAATACATTTTCTGGATGACATTTACTTGATAACTTTTATTACTTCTATTAGGTGTTTTTGAAACTAATCACATAGAAAAAATAATAATAGTTTGCTGAAGATAAAGCACCATCTTAGTGACTTTCTGTGACAAAATTTTTGACACCTACAAGTTAAAGGAGGAAAGGTTTATTGGGTTCACAATTTGTAGATGTTTCAGTCCATAGTCAGCTGGCTCTAAAAGCAGAGGAGCATGGCAGTCCAGCATAGTAGAGGAGAAACAGCTCATGGTCTGGCAGGCAGGAAGCAGGGATCAACAGAGAAGGGAGGAAGATATGCCCTTCTGGGCCATGGACCCAGTAACACACATCCTCCAGCCAGGCTTCACCTCCCAACACCACACCCAGACAAAACACATCAGTGGACTGATCCAGTAGTGAGTATCATACACCCATGATGCAGTCACCTCCCAAAAGCCCCACCAACAAACACATGAGGCTTTGGGGGGGCATCTAGCTATAAACCATAACAGGTATTTTAAGGAAATAAATCTGGAATTTAAAGTCCTATATTATAGTGCCGTTGAACACAAATGGGATATATTACTTCAGCTACTTCAAGCAAATTTAAACTATTGAAAACTGTATTCCCTGGAAGTCACTGTGATAACTCTGAAACTAAGGTACAAATAAAAGATAGTGTTTCTCTATAGGACAGTATAATAAGTTTTAGCAGAAAGAAAGATTTACATGCAAATAAATTTAATACCAGCTTCTGTTACTATTAAAGCTTGTAAAAATTACCAGCTTCTCTAACTCCTTATAAGGGAAATCATCAATCCTTCATGGAGGAAGCAAGATTTAAAATGCCCCAGTGGGAAAGATTCTAAAAGTTAGGGACATAAAGAGGGACCCGAAAAGAAATAGAAGAAGTCAGAAAGCATGCTTAAGGGTTGGCATGCATTTCAACAAACTATGGAAAATTGTATATGGGTTCCAGGAATGAACTAGAAATTAAAAGCAAAATAAAACCTCTGGAGCCACTTCATTCAGACTTTTAGTATAACGAATTTTAATGAGAGATGATTTGATAACATGGAAAAGAAGAGTCGCCTTGATCCCATCTCAGATTTGTAGCTTTCTAGCTGAGTAAGTAATCTAAATACTCTCTATCTACATTAGTTCATTGACAGAATTGCAGAAATACTTCTTATGTTAGCATAAAGTCTAGAAACTATGCACGTAAGGCCTCTCCAACATTGTCAGCACAAATCCGTATGACTATCTTTTCAGAATATAGGGAGTCACGATATAGGACACTTACAGAAAAGCATAAAAGAAAAAAGTATAGGGTTATTAATGCAAAGAATGCCTCAGACAAAGAGATTTTGGAATCAGAGCAGTTAGAATGTTATGGAACTGGTCCAAGATTTAGGTAAATATGGTAATCTGAAAGGTGGGAGGCGACATCCGTCCCGTGCCCCTCTCGGCTTCCAGCGCTCTCAGCTTCCTTCATGTTTGGCTGGATCATTTCTATCTTTGACTCCATTTGTATACGGTAGTGAAATTTCCTGGTACACTGGTGCTGCCCTTTGAGTCCTGCCCAAGTAATCGCCCAATGTAAAGATCTTTATTTACATCCACGTGTACTCTTCCCTTTATAAAAGAAGATGCACAGGTCCCAGTTCTTAGCAGCTGAAACCTGTGAGAGGCCGTTATTCAGCCTTACAGTCTCTAAAAAGACTTCCAAGCTGGATGAGGTGGCGCTCACCGGTAATCCCAGCACTGGAGAGGCTGAGGCGGAAGGATTGCCATGAGGTGGAGGCCAGCCTGGGCTATACAGTGAGTTCCAATCCAGCCCGAACTGCATAGTGAGACCCTGTAAAAAAACAAAACAAACAAACGAACAAAAAACAAACAAAAAAACCAAGAGAAATAAGAAATGGAAGAAAAAAATGGAAACGAAGCTTTTGTAAATAAGGAGGGAGAAGGGGGTGAGGGGAGGGAAACAGGAAAAAAAGAAGCAACAA
>PVJO010018402.1:0-36773 GCA_004026905.1 Hystrix cristata | reverse complement strand
AGAATGTGTCGGCACCATGATCTTGGGCCCGCCAGCCACTAGAACTGGGAGAAACAAATGTGTGTGGGTACTGCCACCTGGGGTGCGGCATTTGTTGTGGCAGCCCGCTGTGTGAGAAACTCGCTTCGCGTGAACCGCACATTCCACTTTCTCTATGATCTGAAGCTGCATCCCGGTTATATGGGGAATTGGAGGCGGCATCTGCGGGGCTCCCTGTGCACGGACGCGGCCCACCCCAGAGCAGGCCGGGTGCTGCCCTGCTAGCACCGAGGGAGCCTTGAGAGGGGGCACGTGGAGTCCTGGAGTACCACGGAAGGCTGAGCAGCACCTGAGATGGACCCGCTGCAGCCAGCAGAAGAAGCGAGAGGGGAGGGCTCCCGTGTGACTCACAGCCAGGGCTCAGGGACACCGTTTCTGAGGTGGTCCCCCAGTCGGCAATTTGACCTGTGCTTGTGCTTGTGTCCTTAACAGAAATGACCTCATTCAGGTTTGCAAGATATTTGCAGAAATCCCTGCTGTTCTGCTCTGAACAAGCATCTGTTCTGCTCTGGGTAACACAATAGCCTGTGTTACGGTGGGAGATGGTAGAATCCTTAATCTTAGTGTGAGAGTAGTTGGTGATCTTCCTGCTACATGGTCATGGCCCTGTAGGAGACATTAGGTCTCTGCCCCCTTCTCTTTCCCCTTCTTTCCCACTTGTTTTGTGTCCTGGCCACCAAGAGGGAAGTAGCTTTGCCTCACCATGTGCCCCTTCCATGAAGTCTTGTGCAGTCACAGACCTGAAGCCAGATGGTCCACCTTTCATGGACTGAAACCTCCAGACTATGAGCTACATAAAGCTTTCTTCCTTTAAGATCATTCTTTCAGATACTTTGCTAGACTACAAGAGGTAGCAATCACCAGGGAAATTTCAAACTAACATTCCTGAGACTCTTAGTCCAAAGATCGCCCACAAAATAAAATTAGCAAAGACGTTGCCCGGCAATCCCACTACACTAATTAAAACTAACACTGGCTCATTTCTCTCCCCACTAATCTCATCCAGTGGTTTTGAAAACCACCCATAAAGTTGAGAGTTTGACAAAAGCCTGTAGGAAAGATACCACAAAATTTGCTGTTTCAAATACTTTAAGCCTTTAACTAATTATGCACAAAGACACTTGGTCTCCCACAGACAGTGTGATAGTGAACAGGGTCTCCTCACAGAGAAATGGGGCTTCCAGCTCCACACAGCTCAATGAGCCCCTCAGCGTGTTCCACACCCCGACATCCAGTGGTGCTCACGTGGAGTTGTGTAAGGGAGACTCTGATGGTAGATTCTCCTGCACACACACACTAACTGTTAATGTGCAGGGTGATGAGATCACATTAGGCAGAGCCATCCAGAAAGCAGTGGGATTTCCTTCATGAGGAAGAAATGGAGAAAATATTCTGAGAGTAAAAAATATGTACATGGCCTTAGAATGGAAAGGAAAAGTATAAATCCACCTTATCTTGAGAAATATTAAAAAAAATGTGATCTATAACAGTGTCAAGGTGGTTAGAGAAAGAAAGACATGGCTCTAAACGTACTCCGTATGGATTGTGGAGGGCCTTCTTATCAATGTCCATAAATAGCCGTAACTAAATATATAGCTCACATTTTTAAAACAACGATAAATGATAACATGTGTACAGATTCCCACTAGTAAAAAGCAGCCCAGCTAATTCTTTACCAAGATCATAATTTTATGGGACTAAATGATGAGAGAACAACAGAACAGTAATTCCAAATGCTTTTTTTTAGATTGACTCAGCCAAATATTTTTCAATTTTGATAGTGAACAGAAATAAATCTGGGTATATTTTTATGTGTCTGTTTTCTTTTTTTAACTTTTGATGTATGTTTCCAAGTTATAATTGTACGTCTTATGAGATGTAATCTAACTTTTGAATATAATATGGAATGACCAAACCAATCCAACCAACCAATACAATATCTCAAACACGTGAAATCTCCTGCGTGTTAACAGTTTAGGGCTACATTCTATAATTAAGACAGATGTTGAAGGAATGCACGTCCTGCACACTTGTTTAATTAAAACATGCAGATAACTTTAGATGAAAGCTAAGGCTTACAAACTTGGTTGATTGGGGGGAAAAAAACCAAAATTTGAAAACTTAACCAATAGAATATAAGGAGGAGATGAAAGTGATGTAAGGTTTTTATTGAGTTTGTCCCAGAAAGAACAAACAAGACAAAGAAGAAAAAGATAAGCAGAGAACAAAAACAGAAAATAAAGATAAGAAGGAAGTGAAAAATGACAGAAGAAAAGAGACACAGAGAGAAAAGTAAACAAAGAAGAAAAAACCCAAGCTCCCCCAAAAAACCAGATGAGGAAAGATAAAAATAATACAAAATAGGGGCTGGGGATTTAGCTCAGTGGTTAGAGTGCTTGCTTTGCAAGCACAAGGCCCTGAGTTCAATCCCCAGCACCTAAAATAATAATAATAATAATAATAATAATAATAATAATAATAATAATAATAATACAAAATAGAAATAAATTCCTGAGTTTTTGAGTGGGTGGCTTACTTCCAAAAAGTGTAGTCTTGGCATCCAGCCAGTCGCAATTTTCTATGCCTCGCTCTCAGGCCCATGGGATTTGAGCTGCCCTCCCTCAACCAAGGCCCTCTGTCTGTCCCCCCGGGACTGGTTCTCATGCAAGCCGAGGCATGCCGCTGCTCCCTTTGACAGATGGGGAGTGTGAAGAGTGCTCTGGTCTCTGCTGCATGTAGGCTGCAGGTGGGTCTGAGTGGGCTATTGGAATCGAGATCTGCAGCCCAGGGGTCTGGCTGCCCTGCTCTCCCCAAGGAATTGCCTTCATACGGGACCACGTCAGTTGGTTGGGCTTCAGCCCTGCTGCCCTGTGCCACGAGGGACAAAGCGCAGGGCTTGCTGGAGTTGGCGAGCAGCTGTGCCCTTTTGTCCAGGGCTGCTGCTGCCCCCACCGTGGAGGACGCCACTACTCCTGTGCGGGGCTGCTCACTTGCATGGGGGTTTCATCCCCACCAACGGTTTTAAAATCTGTAGAAAATTAAACCTGTTTACACTACAAAATATACAGTAAAAATCTATATTTTTATGTTTAAGGCTTTTTTTACAGCACTTGGACTTTCTTTCATTCAGTCCCTTTAAATCTTTTTTGAGACAGGTTCCACAAAGTCATCCAGGCTGGCCTTGAATTTTTGATTCTCCTCTCTCAGTCTTCTTAGTACCCAGGATTACACAGGCATGTAAATACAGCTGGCACACATTTGTACTTTTAATACTTCTGGAACAAGCTTACATGATATTACTGTCAAAGGACTTTGACATTTTAATGACACAGAGGACTTGTGATACTGTAAAAAGAAATACCGACAGTAACAAAGTTCACAGTCAGAGAGAATTGGCAAGTCCAGCAGGCTGTTAAAAACGATAAGAGTAAATGAATTATTTTCCTGTTGCAAGGATTCTAACTCTGACAGAGATGGCACCTTCCATCAGCAGCTCGCCCTTTTCCCTCCTCTTTCCCTCAGCCAACTTCCACTTGTTCTTCCCCACAGGTGTCGCAGTTATGACAGCTGAGGTTCTTGGGGACCCAGGCCCCTCCCCATGCAGCACCGAGTCTCAGCTTCCCCACACTGACCGCCTGCACCTGGTCCAGAGGGCGCCAGATGGGCGGAGGGGACCTGAGGCGACCGGGAAGGAAGAGCCTCATCTGTGCAGCTTGAAACAGGGTGGACACGGAAAGAGGCTGGCAAGTGTGTTGCCCACCGGGGCTGAGCCTCAGCTGTAGACACCTCGTGACAGCTCTCCGCGCTGGGCTTGATCAGCCTCTCACCAGTCCGCATGGTGCGGAAGAGCCACCGAGGCCGGCAGTGGGTTCAAAGCCAAGCCAGGCGGGTCTGTCTTCTCCAGCGCACTCTGAGGGGTGTGAGTGACAGCGAACTCTGAGGGGTGGAAGTGAGGGTTGTGTGATGTGGTAAAATACATTTCAAGAAAAATCGTATTGCAAAACATAACACAGTAAGTCCCAAATTTACTAAGAGTCGAGTTGCAAACTTTCACAGGTGTACTATATAAGACTGACTTTGTCGGACTTGGGAACGAATCCGACTTAGGAATGTTCTCCAGGAACAGAACTCATTCGAGAGTCAGGGACATACTGTCCTTCATAAAGATGCCATAGAGTTGCCCACAGGACTAAATATTTATACGGCTAAAGAGCTTCTTCAACAAATCCCTCTCCTGGTGGGATTCTGGGAACTGCACCTCTCTGTGCATTAAACCTGAGACCCTTGAACGAAGCCGCATCGCCCTGAGCCAGGACCCAACTTTCCCATTGCTGGCTCCTCACTCTCCTCCTTTGCCTCTTCACCATCGAGGTAAGTGAGCGGGAGACTCAGTTGCTCTTTAGTACATATGCTAGGCCTCCATTCTCCTGCAGTGAGTCCCACGAAGGGCTGTGGAGGGGGGTTAGCCAGTGAGGGGGGTTATTCTAGGCAGCAGGAAGAAAAACAGGGAACAGAAATGAGCACTCTGAGGAGAGAATTTTTTAAACCTGATGATGACCACCTTTCGCTCTGTCATCTTATCTCTGATCTCAGAAAAATGATCAAGACTGAGAAGACGTATATAATCTTCAAAGTTGCTGGCAAAGGAAAATATAGCAGCTAAATCAAATGCAAGTAGTGATCGCTTCTCGGCCTTTTGGCTAAGATCAAGTGCAAATCCAAGTGGTGAAACAGGAAACAAAATCATCCCGGCACACTCTGAGCCTCCAGGAAGAAACAAGTATTAAACCGGGTGTTAGATAAAATCAGCAGGAAAACAAGCATAAAATCTCTGCAATTCCGTATCTTACATGATATTAGAAACCAATGGCTTCAGATAAAATTTCACTCAAGTGTAGAACATTGGGCAGAAATTAAGTTAAGGAATAAGAAGTTTCCTGGATATGTGAAAGAAATTCCATTTGCAGGTGAGTTGAATTGGCTGTGAGGCTGAGTGTTGAGCATTTCAGGGTGAGGGGGACAGCGGGAGAAGGACCTCAAGTGAGGCCGGGGGAGGAATGAGCTATTCCATTAGGAGTAACCCCATTTATACACTTACACACTCACTGAAAGACTGCTGCAGGCAACATACGAGCAGGAAAGGTACTGAAAGGTCATAAGATGGAAAATTTGGCGATTTTGATTTGACCTTTACACATTGCATATACGTGTAAAATAAGCACACAAGACCATATAAATAGGAAAATTTTTACATTAATAATAAGTTCGAAAACAGTTTTTGTTTACTGTTATTAGTTTATGCTGGGGGTTAACACCATGGCCTTGTGCATGCTGGGGAAATAAATGCTCCAGCACTGAACTACATCCTCGGTCTTACATACATTTTTTAAAACTGAAACATATGTGAAAGTCCCAAAGTTCCCATTGGCAGGAGAGGCAAAGGCGGTGTAAGAATGTAAAGTGGTACGTGGAAATGGAGAAGGGAGGCCATGAGGACTCTGGGAGGAGCCGACTCCGGTTTCACAGAAGACTTGCCCTCTGCAGGTCAGCCAGGGCAGGGGGAGCCCCACCCGGGACCCAGGCTGAGGCGGGAGCAGAGGCGGGAGCAGAGGCGGGAGCAAGCAAGGCCCGAGTGTGAAGTGGGCTTTCAAGGAGGGCTGTAACTCCTGGAGATCGGCCAAGCGGGTGAGCAGGAGGAACAGGTCAGGCTGGGCGCCTCGGGAGACACAGCCACCCCAGGACAAGTCCGACGCTACGGCAACAAGGGAAGCCAGCCAGGTCTTTCGTCCTGAATTTCCTGAAGAATAGTTTCGTACTAATCCCAAAAGTTGGGGGCTCAACTAAACCAAATTTTTCTAACGTCTGTTTTTACAAAGGAACTTCTTTTCAAAACAGAACCTGTCTTTCTGTGCCTGGCCTCTTCCACTTAACATGATGACCCCAGGTTTATCCATTTGTCCCACGTGAAAGGGTTTCTCCTCTCCTTTTATGGCCAAATAATATAGTGTATGTACACACATTTTCTTTGTCCGTTTTTCTATCAGTGGACACTTAGGTCAATTCTCTATCCTGTCCATCTTGAATAATGATGAAATGAGGTGCAGATAGCTCTTCAACATACTGATTGTATTTCTCTCAGCTGTATACAGAGAAATGGGAATGACTGATCCTGTGGCAGGTAGTTATAGTCATTCAGATTTAGAGTCTCAAAAAGTTAATCTTTTTTAAGTAGAGAGTAGCATGGTGGTGCCAGACGTGGGCAGTGGTGGAGGGATGGGGCTGAGAGATGGTGGTCAAAGGACACTAAAATACAGCTAAAGAGGAGGAAAAGTCAAGAGTTCTAATTAGGGCTTTTGAAAAATGCTAAACATGCAGATATTAAATGTTATGGCCACAAAAGTATTACTGTGTGGGTAATGCGTATTACAATTAGCCACATGTGGCCACTCCACCATGCATATATTCAGAGTTACTGTGTCCGCCAGCAGAACGGGCATTCAGACAGTGTTTCTCTGGACATAGACATAGTGCATCTTGTCCTGCTCCAGATGTCCAACCATAAACAGTGCCCACAACCAACATCCAATCCTCACTCTCCAAATAAGGTCGCATTCCTCTTTGGTTAGAATTAACCTGCATTTGCTACGACTGACCACACGCTCCCAAATACGTTGCTCAGTGCTGTTCCTAGTTTCCTCTTCCGCGATCACAAAATGTAGTGATTTCTCTTTCTGAAACTTTGGGTAATATTTGCCCCTCATACCTGCTGATATTTTCCCGACTGTCCAGAATGCCTGACTGTGGATCCACAAGCTGATCCCGCGATGGTTCTGTGACACCGTGGCTCTGAGGAACTTGCCTCATGTCGCGACACAGGCCGCCCTTTCCCGGGGCTTGGTGACACGGTTGGAAAGGCTGCTTTAGGGTTCACTTTCCTGAAAACGACTGACTGTGATTAGTCGTGATACTACAACTCTCTTCTCTATTTTCTTTTCAAAGGTAGAGTAAATAATATTATTTTTATTTATTATAATTTATTATTTTATAAAACTTCAACTCATACTTTTTTCAGTCTTCATGTAATTACTTCTAATTTCGTGGTATCTGTTTTAGAAACTAGTTCATGCATATTGCTCCCAGCTGTGAGATAAAATGTGTTCTTCAAAATGTTGCATACATAAAAAATTTGCTCTCTAGACCAACTTTATGTTGTACAATGAAAAGTTTTTGCGAAGATGAGATGAAAATGACAGAAGTACAAGTAAGGAACAGATAGCATAGTGAAGAAGAAGTCTTGGACTGTTTGGGCTTCATAACAAACTATCGCCGACAGCACAGTGTACAAAAACTCAGAACTTTATACACAAAAGGATGGTGGCTATCAAAGAAAAACAGGAGGAACCAGGGTGCTGTCCTTCATGTGGACAGCTGGAGTCTATGCATTGCTGGAGGAAGGAAAATAGCACAGCAGCTGGGCAGAGAAATGTGGCTGTTCTTCCCCGGACTGACCTGGGCCACCAAGGGGGCAGAAATGTCACCTGTGAGTCTGCACCCAAAGAACTGGAAAGCAGGTCTAAAGAGGTTGGACACCCATGTACACAGCAGCATCAATCACAACAGCAAAAACATGGAAACAATGTGTGCATTAACTGAGAGATGAATGTAAACATGCTTTATACATGGGTACAATGTAAGTAATAAGAGGCAGGAAATTGTAATATGTGCTTCAGTACCTACTACATTTTAGGACATAAGGTAACTAAGCTAATTACAAAAATCAATGCTGTTTGATTGTAATAAAAGTCACTAGTGGGAGGAAAGAAAGGACATATTTAATAGGTACAGACTGAGTTTGCAAGATGAAAAGATTCAGGAAAGGGATGGTGGTGATGGTTGTACAACATTATCAATGCACTTAATTCCACTGAACTGAATGTTTACAAATTTGTGAATGGGTAAATATTAAGTTTTGTTTATGTTATCATAAGAAAAATTTGGAACAAAATGAAAGGAGAAAGTGTTGCTTAAAATAAACTCCATTTGATGCCCTCTTTCTTGAAGAAAAAGTTCATTGTGTATGTAGCTACAAGTGAACCTATTAAAAATTGTAAGCATACACTAATTTTTAAAAAGCATACACTAATAAAGAGAAAAAGAAATGGAAAAGTCATACTTATTTTGAGAAATTTGTCCCTTTCCTTGTAGGTATATATAAAGCAGATGCCATGGAAAGGGAAAAATGGGAGTTTTCCCAACACTTTTGTCCTGCTGGGCTTCTCAGAGCTCCCGTGGCTGGAGAGTCCCCTCTCTGCAGTGGTCCTGGTCTCCTGCCTCCTCACCCTGGTGGGGAACAGCTCCATCATCCTCCTCTCCCTGGTGGACCCCAGACTCCAGACACCCATGTACTTCTTCCTGGACAACCTCTCTCTGCTGGACCTCTGCATCACCTGCACCATTGTGCCCCAGCTGCTGGCCAACCTCTGGGCAGCACATGAGACGATTGCTGCCTGGGGCTGTGTCACACAGATCTTTCTTTTCAGCTGGACAGCTTGCACTGAATGTGTCCTGCTGGCCGTGATGGCCATTGATCACCATGTGGCCATCTGTAGACCTCTCCAGTACACTCTCATCATGCATCCCCGGGTGTGTGTGCAGATGGCAGCTGCCTCCTGGTCCAGTGGCCTGGCCAATGCTCTGCTCCAAACCACACTCACCCTCCAGCTCCCGCTCTGTGGACACCACACCCTGGACCACTTCTCCTGTGAGATACGTGTTCTTATCAAGCTGGCCTGCGGGGACACCACTGCTAATGACCTGGGTCTGGCTGTAGGAGCCATCTCCTTTGGAATGGTACCTGCCCTGCTGGTGGTCATCTCCTACACCTTCATTGCTAGGGCTGTACTGAAGCTACCTTCAGCTGAAGGAAGGTGGAAGGCACTCAGCACCTGCAGTTCCCACTTGCTGGTGGTCGCCATGTACTTTGGCCCTGCCATCTATGTGTACCTCTGGCCTTCAGCCAGAAGTTCTCAGGCCAAGTTCACGTCCTTCTTCTACTGCATTATCACCCCGCTGCTCAACCCACTCATCTACACCCTGAGAAACAAGGATGTGAAGACAGCCTGGGCGAGGATCCTGCAATCCCGGGGCGGGGGGAAGTCTTTAAAAGCCAGATGATCTCTGACTGTCTCCTGAGCAACCACATGCACACAGCCACGAGTACTGGTGTATTGTGTCTGCTCTTCCAAGTAAGCAACCATGAGTTCCAAGAAAGAGGTCTAACTTCTCAAGGCCAACCACCTTGAGGACTGGAGAAAATCTTTGGACTAGAAAGTTCTATGTCTTTATTCTCCCAGACAGCCATTGTCCTTTTTTAAACACTTCATGTATATCTGGTTTCTGTAAACACAATGAATAGCATGGTCCATACCTCTTTGGGCTGGTGAAAAACATTAAATTTTATTCTTTTTTTTTTTTGGAGACAATTTATTTGAAAGTGGTGAAAAAGGGGGAAAGGGAGATGATAGCCACTCGAGTAGGGAGCATTCAAAAGCAAAATACTCCTAAATTTCATTCTTTTTTCCAACTTTCGTCCTTTCTTTCCTTCCTTTCTTCCTTCCTTCCTTCCTTCTCTGGTATATTAATTGTACACTACAATGGTTCTCATCAAGACACATATCTCTGCATGCATGTAATGTACACGGATCGCATCCATCCCCTCTGTTCTCTTCTCTTACCCCCAAGGCCTCTCCTGGTCACCTTTGCCTTCCCTAAGAGTCCCCCTTCTCCTATCATCTCATCTTTTTTCTTCCTATGTATTATATATGACAAAAAGGTGGTATATTGTCTTTCAGTGACTTGCTTGTTTTACTTAAATTATTTTAAATTCCATCAAATTTCTGCAAAAGACATGATTTTGTTGTCCTTTATCTTTGAGTAATAGCCCACTGTGTATATATACCACTTTTTGTCAGTTCATCCACTATTGGACATTAATGTCAAGTCTATAATTTAGTTACTATGAATAGTGCCACAATAAACATTAGTATGTAATTATCTCTATTATATACTGACTTCACTTTTGGTAGTGTAAAAGGGAGTAGTATCACTGGATCATATGGTAGGCCTATTTTTAGTTGTGTTTTTTTTGTGCTTTTGTTTTTGTCTTGAGAGTGTTGGGAATCAAACTCGGGGCCTTGTCCTTGTTAGGCAAGCACTCTAACCACAGAGCTAAATCCCCAACTCCCTTAGTTGTGTTTTTTTAAAGAACCTCTATACTGATTTCATTGTAGCTGTACTAATTTACATTCCTACCAACAGTAAAAAGGGTTCCATTTTCCCTGTAATTTCATGAACATTTATTATATTTTGTGTTCTTGATGATAGCCAATTTGATTTGCATCTCCCAAATGGTTACGGGTGTTGAGCATTTTTTCAAATAATTTTGGCCATTTGTGTTTCTTTTGAGAAGTGTCTATCCAGATCTTTAGCCCATTTATTGATTGGAATATTTGTTTTTTCCATGTTAAATGTTTTTACTTCTTTATATATATTATTTGTATTAATCATCAAACAGCTGATTAATATTTTCTCTCATTCTGTGGATTGTCACTTTGTTCTTCTTAACGTTTCCTTTGCTACACAGAAGGCTTTCAATTTCATGAAAGTTCATTTGTCAATTCTTGCTATTATTTCCTGAGTTATTGGAGCCTATTCAGGAAATCATTGTCTGCACCAATATCTTGAAGTGTTTCTACTGTTTTCCCCTACTACTTTTAGACCTTAAAGTTTTATATTAATGTCTTTAGTCCATTTTTATTTGATTTTTGAACAGAGTGAGACATGGGAATCTAGTCCCAATCTTCGGCAGGCCATGTCCAGTTCCCCAGTATCATTTGTTGACAGAGCTTCTCTTTTCTCTAATGTAAGTTTTAGCTACTTTGTGAGGATCAGATGGTTGTAAATGCATGAGTTTATGCGTGGCTCATCTATCTTTATCCACTGGACTCTACCACTCTGCCCAAGTTGGGGGGCAAGGAGAGGAAAAAAGAATGAGGCTGTGTTATATACATGTACCAACTCCCCACATGGAATATAATCATTATGTACTCCAAACAATTACTGATGAAAAATAAAAATTAGGAGACTTCCAGGAAGATGATGGAGCAGAGAGAAGCAGAGTAAGAGCCTCTCTGAGATTTGTTGTCCAGACACTGGAATATAGCAACTTTGGGAAGAGAAGGAGGGAAGTGTGTTCCCAGGACCCAGTAGGGATCTGAAGCAAGAGTTGAAGCCCACAGGGAAAGCAAAAGGAGAGACCAACACAGAAGAAGATGACAGACGGACAGTGCTTTCTCCCAGAGCTCCAGCTCACAGCCCCAGCTCACAGCGCCACCTCGCAGCACAACTTGTGGCCCCTGGGTCGCAGCGCGGCTTGTGGCCCCTGGGTCACAGCCCCAGGTCACGGTCCAGACTTAGAGCCCTGGGTCATGGCCCGCTTCATGGCAGCAGCTTGCAGCCCAGGTCACAGTCACAGCCCCTGCTCACAGTCTCTGCAAGCAGACTGGCTCACAGCCCAGCTCACAGCCCCAACTTGCAGCCCCAGCTCTCAGAGTGAGTGACTCAGTTTGAGCCTGGAGTTGCACAGTGACTACTGGAGACCCCAGAGACCTCCACAGAAAGACACATAAATGGAGCAGAGCGGTGGACACCGAAGACTGCAGTAACTGGTGAGTTACCTGAGTCATCTGATCTCAGACGGCCCCCAGGAGAGGGTGGCAATCGGCTGATCACCATCTTGGAAAGGGGCTGGGCTCAAAACTCAGAAAAGCTGCTAGTGGCTTTTGGTCCTGGGGCAAGGTGGGGCAAGGTGGAGCTGAGTTCAAACTCAAATTAGAAGGTGGGAGAGGAGCCAAGTTCAAACTGGCAGGGAACTGAGTCCAAGCTGGTGGGAGACACATAGTGTGTCTCCAGCTGAACAAATTGGGTTTCAACCCCACAGCCAGTGATCAGGCTGAACTTCAATGGAACAGGTGAAGCCTTGCTATTGAACCCAGCTGGGAACACTTGCTACCCTGCCAAAATCTACTGCTAGGATTAATCAACAAGGACCTGGGTCTGTCTACTCTACCAGTGACAGCAGAGACATGCCTAGAAGCGGACTTTATATATATATATATTTGTTTTTGTATATATATTTGTTTTTATAGGAAAGTGACTTGCTAGTTTTTTGCTGGGTTTTTGTTGTTGTTGTTGTTGTTGTTCTGTCCTTGTTTTTACTTCTTCCTTCCCTCCTTTCCTTCTGTTTCCTTTACCAGTTCCCCAAAGTTTGCATAATTTCCCCATGGCTTCCAACCTTGATTCTCATCTCTTTCTCTTCCTCTATTTCTCTATCCTTTCCTCCTAATCTCTTTTGAATTTTCTCTGCTGAGAGTAAAACCACTGTATTGAGGACATATTTACTGCATACAAGTTTCTGGTTTATTTGGGATATTGTTATATAACCACAAATCTAGTTTATATGGTTTAAGGTGGCAGATCAATAGTTACCACAGTTTGTCATTTTCTAGACTGTGTCTGATGCTATTGTTGTTGATTGTACCACTTTAGCCAAGGTGACAGAATTGTTCTACTCAGTTCTTCCTTGCATGCCAAGACTAAGATTGGCAGAGGGTCACAAATAACACTATAGGCCACGGTCAAAGAACTAAGGGCTGGCCAAATAGACAGCAACTTCTCAGCCCCAATAAATTGAAGAGGCAAGATCTTGCAACAGACTCATAATACAAAAACAAGCTACACCTGTAAGACATCTCTGAGGAAGTAGTCACTTCCCAAAGGTTCTCAAAACTAACAAAAAAAGCTACCTGCTACAAGGAATTCATAAGCATCAACCCAGGAACTAAACTAAAGAAGAAAAAATAGAAAATGAGAAGACACACAAATAAAATGCAACCCCATACCTCCAGTTTACCAAAAGCAAACCCAGTGGGTAATGAAGTGGAATGATCTGAAAACTTCCCACCCAGTCTACGGCCATACCACCCTGAATGCACCCGATCTTGTCTGAAAACTTCCCACCCAGATTCTTGGAAGCAGTAATAGCAGAAGTAACAAAACAGATGAGTAAGGCTCTAGAAAACATCAAAACAGAAATCATTTCCAGAATGAAAGACATGAGCAGATACCAGATAAAAAAAATAGAAGAGCTTAGAAAAGTGATGAAAACCATAAACGCCCAACACAGGAAAGAAATGGAATTCAGGAAACAGATTCAAACAGATGTCCAAGAGTTTAAAAATCCCATTGAAAGTATTGGCAGTAGAATGAAACAATGTGAAGAGAGAATCTCGGATATAGAAGACAAGATTTTGATTAATGATTGAGAAAAGAAAGAGTTCTTCAAAACAGTAAGGGGCAGGCTGGGGATTTAGCTCAGTGATAAGAGTGCTTGCCTTGCAAGCACAAGGGCCTGAGTTTGATCCCCAGCACCACCAAAAAAAAAAAGAAAAAAAAAGTAAAACAGTAAGGGGCCATAAAAAAATCAATACAACAGCTGCTAGATGACATGAAGAAAAATAACATAAGATTGATTGGAGTCAATAAAAAAGCAGGAGATAGCACAAATTGCATAAGAAAGCTGTTCACAGAAATAATGGCAGAACACTTCCCAAGTACAGAAAAAGAACTTGACATACAGATAAGTGAAGCATACAGAACTCCAATTAGCCATGATCATCTACCCCAAGGCATATAATAGTCAAGTTTCCAGAAATTCAACACAAGAACAGAATATTGAAAGCTGTTAGAGAAAAGAAATGAATAACCTATAAAGTAAAGCCCATCAGAATCACAGCAACACAAAAAGTTAAGAAGAGCTTGGGGTGAAGTATTTCAAGCCCTAAAAGACAACAAGGTTCAGCCCAGATTGTTGTACCCTGCAAAACTGTCTTTCAAAATTGATGGAGAAGTAAGATACTTCCATGACAAGAACACCTGAAGAGATTCATGACCACCAAACCAGCACTCTTAAATATCCTGAAGGAACATTCTGGAAAGAGAAAATGAGGACTATAACTCCAGGAATCGCAGCAGAATGAATCCTTCAGGCAAGGCAAGTAATTAAACATAAGAGAAAACTAGGAAGCCAACAAGAGGTAAATAATATGACAAGAAAAAGTCAACATATGTCATTTATAACCATCAATGTGAATGGTCTCAACTTGCCAATCAAAAGAAGCAGACTGGCAGAATAAGTCAAGAAACCAAGACCCAGCAATATGCTGCATACAAGAAACACATTTAATTCAAAAAGAAATTCATAGACTGAAAGTCAAAGGATGGAAAATAACACTTCATGTGATAGGAACCCAGAAAAAAGCAGGGGTAGCCATTCTATTTGCAGACAGAGTGGATTTCAAGCCAAGACTCATTAAGAAAGACAAAGAAGGTCACTACGTCCTTGTAAAAGGAATGATCCAAGAAGAGATGACAATCATAAATATATATGCACCTAATACCAGCACACCTAATTACATACAACAAATATTGACGGACATGAAAAACCAAATAAGCACCAATACGATTGTAATGGGGGACTTCAATACCCCACTGTCACAAATTGACAGATCAACTAGACAAAAAGTCAACAGGGAAATAACAGAACTAAACCAAACTCTTGAACAAATGGACCTAGTACATGTATACAAAGTGTTCCACTCCACAACATCAGAATACACATTCTTCTCAGCTGCATATGGGACTTCCTCCAAAATAAACCACATACTAGCTCATAGAACATGCTTAAGTAAATTCAAAGGAATCAAAATTTTCCCATGCATACTATCAGACCATAGTGCATTGAAACTGGAAATAAACAGCAAAAGGAACCACAAAAATTCCATAAACACATGGAAATTAAATAGCATGAGCCTGAACAATCACTGGGTCAGAGAAGACATTAAAGAAGAAATTAGACAGTTTCTACAATTGAACAATAATGCCAATAAACCTACCGAAATTTGTGGGACTCAGTGAAAGCAGTTCTGTGAGGGAAATTTATAGCATTGAACACCCATCTCAGAAAAACAGAGCAAGCTCAAATAAACAACCTAATGTTGAACCTCAAGCTTCTAGAAAAAGAAGAGCAACTCAAACCCAAAGCCCATACAAGGGAGAATATTATAAAGATCAGAGCTGAAATTAACACAATTGAAACTAAGAAAACAATACAAAGAATCAATGAATCAAAGAGTTGGTTCTTAGAAATATTAAATAAAATTGGCAAACCCTTAGCCAACCTTATTTAAAAAAAAAGGAAAGAAAAGACTCAAATTCATACAATTAGGAATGAAAAGGGTGAAATCACAACAGATCCTGCAGAAATCCAGGAGATCATCAATACCTACTTTGAGAACCTGTATTCTAATAAGATCGAAAATACAGAAGAAATAGACAGATTCCTAGAAACATATGAATTGCCAAACCTGGATATAGAAGATATAAAAACCCTAAATAACCCAATATCAGCCACTGAAATTGAAGAGGTAATTAAAAACCTACCAACAAAGAAAAGCCCAGGTCCTGACGGATTCACTGCTGAATTCTACAAGAAATTTAGAGACAATTTAATGCCACTAATTCTCAAACTCTTTAATGATATTGAAACAGAAGCAATACTCCCAAATTCATTCCTCAAAGCAAGCATTACCCTGATACCAAAGCCAGAGAAGGACCCAACGAAAAAAGACAACTACAGGCCAATCTCATTAATCAACATAGATGCAAAAATCCTCAATAAGATACTGGCAAACAGAATGCAACAAATTATCAAGAAGATTATACACTATGACCAAGTAGGATTCATTCCAGAGATGCAGGGATGGTTCAACATATGCAAATCAACAAATGTGATACACTGTATTAACAGAGCCAAGGACAAAAACCATATGGTCATCTCAATAGATGCAGAAAAGGCATTTGACAAGGTCCAACACCCATTCATGATAAAAGCCCTGCAGAAAATTGGAATGGATGGTCTTTATCTCAATCTGATAAAAGCCATCTGTGACAAACCAACAGCCAATATCATACTAAATGGTCAAAAAATAAAGACTTTCACTCTAAAATTTGGAACAAGACAGGAATGTCCACTCTCACCACTCTTATTCAATATAGTTCTGGAAACATTAGCCAGATCAATTAGACAAGAGAAAGAAATAAAATGAATAAGGATAGGAAAGGAAGAGTTAAATTATCATTATTAGCAGATGACATGATACTCTATATAGAAGACCCCAAAAACTCCACCAAAAGACTTCTAGATTTAATAACCAAATTCAGCAGTGTAGCTAGATACAAAGTCAGCACTCAGAAATCAATAGCATTCCTGTACACAAATAGCAGGCTCACCGAGAGAGAAATTAGGGAAACAACACCTTTCACAATAGCATCCAAAAAAAGTGAAGTACCTAGGAATCAATCTAACAAAGGAAGTAAAAGATCTATACAACAAAAACTACAGCACTTTGAAAAAGGAGATTGAAGAAGATATTAGAAAATGGAAGAACATCCCTTGTTCTTGGGTTGGAAGACCCAATATAGTGAAAATGGCCATACTCCCAAAATTGTTATGCAGATTTAATGCTATTCCAATTAAAATACCAATAGCATACCTCACAGAATTAGAGAGAACCATCCTAAAATTCACTTGGAACCAAAATAAACCTAGAATAGCAAAAACAATTCTGGGCAACAAAAGCAAAGCAGGGGCCACCAAAATCCCTGACCTGAAATTATATTATAAACCTACTGTAATCAAAACAGCATGGTACTGGCAAAAAACCAGACCTGAGGACCAATGGAACAAATTAGAAGATGAAGAAACAGGTCCAAACACTCTCAATCACCTTATCTTTGACAAATGGGCCAGATGACCTCACTGGAAACAAGACAGCCTCTTTAATAAATAGAGGTGGAAAAACTGGCTTTCCACATGCCAAAGATTAAAACTAGACCCGTTATCTTTCCCCATACACTAAGCTAAAATCAAAGTGGATCAAAGATCTACACATTAAAATAGAAACACTAAATCTGTTGGAAGATAAAATAGGTAGAACTCTTGAAGACACATGTGTAGACAAGGACTTTTTGAACAAATCCCCAGTTGCCCAAGAAATATCACAGGGAATCAACAACTGGGATCTGATCTTATCAAAAAGCTTTTGCACAGCAAAAGAAGCCACCAACAGAGTAAAGAGACAACCTACAGAGTGGGAAAAAAAATTTGCCAGCTATTCCTCTGACAAAGGACTAATATCTCAAATATATAAAGAACTCAAAAAAATCAGACCCCGCCAAATTTAAAGACCCAGTCCAAAAGTGGGCAACTGAAATGAATAGACACTTCCCAGATGAAGAAGTAGAAACAGCAGATAGACATGTGAAAAGATGTTCAACATCACTGGTCACTTGAGAGATGCAAATTAAAACAACCCTGAGATTTCACCTCACTCCACAAAGAATGGCTATTATCAACAAATCAGCCAATAACAAATGCTGGAGGGGCTGTGGTGAAAAAGGAACCCTTCTCCACTGTTGGTGGGAATGTAGACTGGTGCAACCACTGTGGAAATTAGTGTGGAGATTCCTCAGTGAACTAGGACTAGAGGTTCCATTTGACCCAGCTATTCCACTTCTTTGTATCTTCCTAAAAGAATTAAAAGCATCATACTGCAGCGATATATGCACACCTATGTTTATAGTAGCACAGTAATAGCTAAATTTTGGAAACAGTCCAAATGCCCATCAACAGCAGAATGGATAAAGAAAATGTGTTTTTTTATGCAATGGAGTACTACTCTGCCATAAAGAATGATAAACTTGGGATATTCCTAGGTAAATGGATGCATCTTGAGATCATACTCTTAACTGAAATAAATCGGACACACATGTTTAAATACCACATTGTATCTCTGGTGTGAGAAACTGAAAGTGTAAATAAAGACTAAAATGTATTATATTGGGAAAAGGAAGAAAATGTCCAAATGGGAAAGGGAACAAGGGAGGGGGAAAGGAACAGAAGGACAAGAGAAATGAGAAATGCAAGGAAGAAATGGAAATAAAGCTTTTGTAAATAGGGAGGGAGGAGGGGTGAGAGAGGGGAGGGGAATGGGATAAAAAGCAGCAACAAGATGTATCATGTACAGGTACAAATCCCCTATAATGAATGTTATCACTATGTACATCTAAAATGTACCATTAAAATAAAATTTAAAAAAGAAGAAAGAGAAAAAGAAAAATTAAAAAATTAAAATAAAAAACAAAGTCTCTAGAGCATATTTGGGAAGTAGCTGTTGTGGTACCTAGAAAACTGTTGCTCAGGATTGCTTTGGCTACTCAGGGTCTTGCATGTGAATTCTTCCATATGGATTTTAAGATATTTTTCCTTGTTCCGTGAAGAATGTCTTTGATATCTTGATGATCACTTTTTATAGTATGGTCATTTTAACAACATTAAATCTGCCAATCCAAGCACATGGGAGGTCTTCCCATCTTCTCCTGTCTTCTTAAATACTTTTCTTCAGTGACATAATTTTCATTGTAGAGTTCTTTTACCTCATTGGACAAATTTATTCCTAGATATTTTAGTGTGTGTTTTTGTGTGCGTTTGTGTGTCTGCCTGTGTGTTTCTGTGTGCATCTGTGTTCCATTCTATTGTGAACAGAATTTTTCCTGACTTCTTTCCAGTGAATTTATGATTAATACGTAGGAAACTTACTCAGTTTTGTATTTTGGCATTGTTTCCTGCTACTCTGCTGTATTTATCAATTTAACACACTATTAGTGGATTGTAGAGTTTTCCAGTCATAGAATCATGTCATCTGCCATCAGGAATAATTTGAGTTTTTATTTTCTTGTCCATAACCCGTTTATTTCCTTCTGTTGTATACTTTTTCAGGCTAGAGTTTCCAGTGTTATATTGAATAAGAGTGACAAGAATGGGTGCAAGGGTCATATTCCAAAGTTTAGTGGGACTCTTTCAGTCTAACATTCAGCTAGCATGCTCAATTTTACTGAAGGCTTTTCTACATCTACTGAGATGATCTTATTTTCAAATTTGATTCTATTCATGTGGTGTTTTATAGTTATTGATTACTGTATGTTGAACAAACATTGCATCTATGGAACTAAACCAATTTTATCATGATGTACAAGATTTATTGTGATGCTGAATTCTTTTTGAAAATATTTCATTGAAGATTTTTGCAATGATGTTCATCTAGAATATTGGTCTACAGCTTCCTTTTTTATTGTGTCTGTTAGCTTTTAGTGAAGGGTAATACTGAATCCATAGAACATGTTTGGAAATGTTCCTTCTCTTTCTATTTTATAGAACAGTTAGAGGGTGGCTTATATAATTTCCTCTTTAAAACCTGATAAAATACAGTAGTGAATCTGTCCGGTCATAGGCTTTTGTTTACTGGGAGACTCTTTTTTACCATGTCAATCTCATTGCTTCATATTGATCTGTTGGATTAGTTATAACCTCGTGGTTTGCTAAGACATCTGCTTCTAGAAACAGCCACTTCTTTCTTCTAGATTTTCTAATTCACTGGCACATACTTTTTCAAAATATTCCCTGATAATCCTTTGGATTTCAGTGTGAATGTTGTAATGTTTCTCTTTTTGCATCACATTTTATTTATTTGTGTTTCCTATTTTTTTGATGTTTTAATATATTCTAGGAATTTTTAGCAAAAGATAAGGCAATTGGTATTATCTTGAGAATATTATCGAAAGACACGTAACATAACAACAATAATAACAATAATGTACTTTTGTACAGAAGATTCAGCTCACCCTATTGAAGAAGTTAAAATTTAAAGAGTCATTTATCCTGGTAGTAATGGTTATGTGTGTTTGTACAGTTGAAATGTCTTCAAGCTTACATTGTTTTGCATTGCTAGGAAATGTATATATGCATATACACTTTCTTAAATAAATCAAAGCCAGGATTCTGTCAGTACTGCAGTTTGCCTACTGGCCCACTGGTCTCTGATGACTGCATCTGTCACCCGTCGGAAACGTGCACACTGCGCTCTCACTGTGGGGCAGGAGAGGAGAGGGGACCACTGCAGATGCCAGCTGCGACCTGGACTCTGGGTGCTGGAGGAGAGGGGCAAATGCGGGGGCGCATGGGGTGTTGGACAGCGCTTGCAGTCATGGTGATCGAGGGGACATATTTCAAAAGCAATGCAAAAGATGGTCCTTAGGGGCCACTAGGGAGGAGGAGGGGGAAGGAAGGAAGGGAAAAGGGAAAGAAAAGAAAAAGGGAAAAAGTGGAAAAATGTAAATAGAGCTGTTGTAAATAAGGAGGGCAAGAGGAGTTGAAGGTAAGGGGGAAAAAGCAAAGGTATAGCATGTACAGGTACAAATTAACTATGATGAACGTGACAGTTATGTATATCTAAAATGTACCAATAAATCTTCTTTGTTCAATTAAAAAAAAATGGTCCTGAGGGAAAGAAGGCTACAGGGAGAGTGTGGTGTGCTCAATTCTTCTTTTGCTTAGTTTTCCTAAGGCTTTGTTCGTTTTCTTTACCATTTCCCAAAATTGACTCCGTTTCATTGATTCTTTGCACTGTTGTTTTAGTCTCCGCACATTTCTGCTCTGAACGTCATTATTTCTCTTTCTGCCCTTTTGGAGCCTGGCTTGCTCTCATTTGTCTCGGGCATCATCCGGTTACTAATATGACATCTCTGTTTTTCTGCGTAGGAGCCTGTAGCTATGAACTTCCCTCTGCGATTGCCGTCACTGTGGTGTCTCCGTTTTCATTTGATTGGAGAAATTTCTAAACATCCCCTTGATTTCTTCAATCACTCGTTGCTTTTCTAAAAGTTCAGGCCAGTTCCTGGGTGAGGGACAGCAGTGGCCAGGCTGGCGAGACGCCCTTGAGGGCTGAGCTGGAGGGCACCCGGGCTCGGCCCAGACTGCTCTGGATGTGGAAGACGCAGCGCTGCTGTCTGGCGCCTGCACCCCGCATGGACACTGCCCCAAAATGTGGACCTAGAAGAAGGCCACGCGGTCAAAATCATAGAAATGTCTCTTTCTTTTTTGTTTTGTTCTGGTTTGCGTTTTTTATTTTTGTTTTTTGTTTTTGTAAGTGTGTGCCTTGTTTTTAGGGTTTTGTTTTCATTTCTCTTCTTTCCCTTCCTCCTTTCCTTTTCATAGTTTATTGGGGAATTTTCCTTTGTGCTTCTTATTTGCTTCTTATGCCTTTTATTACTTCTTTTTTATGTTTTTATTTTTTCTTCTTTTCCCTTTTAAATTTTCTTCCTTTAGTTTTTTCTCCCCTTTTTTTTATTCTCTATACAATTTCTTTTTTTTCCCTCTTGTTCTTTTATCTTGTATTTCTCAACAGTCTTTTGTCTTCCTTTACCTAATCCTGTAAACATTCATCTACTCCTCAATAAGATCATTTGTACCACTTCTTTCTCTTTCTCCTCATGTCACAGTTTAACATTTCAAAGCTTTCCTCTTCCATTCTCATAGTCCCAAGCCCTAAATCTTTAATAGTATATCCATAAAGCTTTATTAATCTTTTGATAGTTAGCTAACTCTGTAAAATTACTGTTGAGTTATTTTCTACCATTAGTTAACATACAGCTGCTACATTTAGTACCTATTAGCTGTAAGTCAGTAACTGGGTTGTCTTAATGTTTACACTGTAATTACAGATTTCTTCTCTAGGATTAAAGGTGATACATAACTAGTTCTTAGGGTATGTTAATATAGAACATGTTTTTGGATGATAATACTTTGCTTCCCATTAACAGGGTTGCATAATTGTCACTATTGGCCTATAAGCCAACACACAGATTATCTTTGTGACATTAACAAAACTATGGTACATTCCCAGATAACTTCAGTGTTGGGCTTACTACACAGCATCCTCCCCTCCCAAATCAACCAAGTTGGTCAGATCTCGGAATTATGGCTCTGGACTGTAGTTATCCATGCCCAAAGTACATCCCTGAAAAGCAGCTAAAGAGATCTCTATACTAGCTGAAAAGTCTTTACACTATAAGCATCCACAAACCACAGCACAAAACAATAGAAACATGAGGAGACAAGGCAACAAATTGCCTCCCAAAACTCCCAACTCCATAAGCTAATCCAGGGGGCACTAAGAGGCAGAATAGCATACGCTCCACACCTGCATTAATCGAAAGGATAACAGAGAAGGTTAGAAAAAAGACCAAAGAGATACTCAGCAGGATGAGAAAATATATAACTAAATAGATAATGGAAGTAATAAACAAAAAGATGCAGGAGCTTTCTAAAGACACTAATAAAAAGCTGGATGAGCTAAACAAAATTATACAAAACATGAATTATCAGGTTGCCAAAGAATTAGAGTCCACTAACTTTCATTCAGAAATCCAGGAGATTAAAAATCATATTGAAAGTATGGGCAGCAGAACCAACAGAATTTCAGAACTTGGCTACAATGATGCCCTTGGATACCAGTTACTCAGACACCTTAAAAACAATAAGAGAACATGAAAAATGGATCCAACAACTGCCAGAGGACACAAATAAGATTAAGAACAACTGAAATAAGTGAAAAATGAGAAGACAGCACAAATGGCATAAAAAAACCTGTTCACAGAAATAATGGCAGAAAACTTCCCAAATATAGGGAAAGAATAAGTGGTGCACACAAAACCCCAAATAGCCAGAACTAAAAGAGACTCTCTTTGCACCACGTTATACTCAAAGTACCAGAAGTCCATCACAAGGTCAAAACGTCTCCACACAACCTTAAAGACCAGGAGGGTGCGGAGTAAAGTATCTCAAGCTCCAAAAGATTACAACCCTGACTTAGGCATCCTGCAAAATTTTCCTTCAAAATTGATGGAGAAATAAGGTATTTCCCAGATAAGGTGGATCTCAAGAAATTCATGACCACCAAGCCAGTATTACAAAAATTTCTCAAGGATACCCTAGAATGAGATGCCAACAAATCAAAAAGAATGAATACACATGGTGGGATGAATAGCTAAGCAAAAGGAAAAATAAATAAGGAAACAGCAACCGGAAAATAATGCAATGACGAGAATAAGGCAATACTTTCAATAATAACTCTCAGTGTGAATGGTTGGAGCTGCAGGGCAGGCACGGCTCTCATGTGGTGATTCCGTGAGGGGGCAGGACAAGGGAAGCCGTCTCACTGAGCACTGTCACATCTCCAGAGAAAATGGTGGGGCTGAAACCACAGAAACTTCAGAAATGCTAGCTGTGTTTATCATGGATAACGGAGGTCCGAGGGGCACATTAACAAGAGGCCCAGCTCCTCACTCCCTGTTTTTAGCCAGGTTAAGGTGCCCCTCTTCCTCAAAGAGGTGGCAGCACCATCTGAAGTGGCAGGAGCAAGGCAGCACCACAGTGGCTGACAGCCAGAGGCACTCATGGCACTAGCGTGGAGCAGAGCCGTCACTAAGTAACCAAGGAAGCAACTGAGGCACATTATCCCAATCCATTGGAGGAGGAGAGAGGGTGAAAGGAAGGGAGGTGAGGGGCACAACAGTCATCAGCCAAGACTGCCCCTCTGGGTGGCATGAGAAAGGCAGGAGAGTCAGACATTTCTCTCTCTCATTTCCCCTGAGAGAGCTCATCATCTGTAACCTTAAGGGGAGGTAGAGGGTGATAATCTGTCCTTATAACTGCTTTCAAATTGACCTGGAACAGCTAACCCTGCCTACAGAGAAATAACCTCTCACTGACTACTCCTGGAATATGTGGGGTTCCTGGCTGGGATGCAGGAGAGTATGGGCGTTCCAGATTCTTTATTCACGCAGGCGATGAATTGTGGGAGCAAATTTCAGGACATTCAGGTTTGTTTAAGTAATGAAAGGGAGACTGGTTTTGCCAAGTGAATGAAATAACCAGCCGCTGCCACAATTAGAGACTCTAAAAAGGAGTGGGAGGCAAGGGAGCTAAAGATGGAATATGGGTTAGGGGTCAGAGGGACAAAGGGGTTGGGAGAGCAAGAGGGCAAAAGAGCAAGCTGTGGTGCCATTACATTTACCTGGATTCTGTTCTCCTGAGAGTTTCCCGATCCTGTGAGAAGAGGGGCGATTGGAATTTTGCTCCCCAGGCTGACGTCAGGTCAAGGCCACTCCCCCAAGGTCATGTCCATCTTCCCAGCCAGGCGAAGCCACACCCTATTCCTACCTCAGCTCCTCCTCAGAGAAACCAATTGGAAGCACTGAGTCATCATCAGCTTAATACTTCAGCTCTCTATCCTAAAAGGCACAAACTTTGCCACCAAGATAAAGACACAGGGAAGTATAATTACTACTAGAGGATATTAGTTGAGGATCCTTTCTCCAGTGCCATTCCAACTTGACCTTCTATAAAATCAGCTATCTGCCCCTCCTAGTGCTTCCGGTCTGGACACTGACTAAGATCTCTGCTGGCCTTCTTACTAAGGAGAAACTCTATCCAACACTCCTCAGACTTTGAGATCTTCCACCACAAACGTCTTCAGACAAGCCATGTTCTAATAAAGCAGAAGCTCTCCTTCAGACATACCCCCATCTTCTACATCAGAGAGTTTTCTAACAGAGACAAATTGCTCATGTTCTGTACGAGAAAAGAAATGGAGGAAATAATCTGAGACTACAAAGCACGTGGTCGTCCCCAGTCCCCATGGTATGGAAAAGACACTGTGGTCATTGGCGTCAAACATAAACTTCTCTGAAGTTCTCCGAGCACAGTAAATAGCAACAGTGCAAGTCTGCAAGTGACAGTTGAGGCAGGAGACTGAGAGTGTGGGAGACATGCAGGCCTTAGGCTCTCAATACACAGGGTGCCCTCTGGCTCCTGGACACCACAGGAGCATCCTACCCTCACCACATCCCCTAGCACCCTGCCGAGAGCCTGAGAAATCCTCTCCTGCCCTTGTCATACTTCTCAATTCTGTCATGAGTCTTAGCAGGATGCCTGCTAACTACGTCAGAGAAACCCAGGGTAACTCACAGCCTTTGTAGCATCAATAGCATTGTAGTTTTAACACATACCCCCGTAGCCTCTGTGAGCCACACTGATTTCGTCCAGGCCATACAAAGTAAAAAACACCCATTCCTAAGTGGAGACTCTCAATTAGTTGGACCCATAGTTGTCAAGTCCCACCCAAATACCTAGGTAAGGTTCCTATAAATACCACAAAATCTAAAGCACGCAGGTTTGCTCTAGTCAAACTCACTCTTGAGTTTACTCATCAGGCTGCTCAAGCTCTGAGGAGTATACTTTTATTTGATAAATTCCCGCCATTCTTGTTATTTCTGCACATTCTGCTCAATACTTTGTTCAGGATAGAAAGAGCCTGGAGATACTGAGTGAGTCTACTCTAGCTGCCTGTAACCATTCCCCATGGTAAAGAAAGCCCACTTCAAGAAGGGTATTGGGGCTGGGGATTTAATTCAGTGGTTAGAGTGCATGTCTAGCAAGCATAAGGCCCTGAGTTCGATCCCTGGCACCAAAAAAAAAAAAAAAAAGAAGGGT
The DNA here is from genome assembly GCA_004026905.1 of Hystrix cristata. Lineage (NCBI taxonomy): Eukaryota > Metazoa > Chordata > Mammalia > Rodentia > Hystricidae > Hystrix > Hystrix cristata. The sequence continues at coordinate 11,167 of PVJO010018402.1, read as the reverse complement.
ATTACCCATGTGAAATATATCATAATACAGCCAAAAATTTGTCCCATGGCAAGAAAATAAATATGCAACCAACTAAAATGCTTCTAGATTTTCTACAGAAATGATGTTTCTCATGGAGTCATTTGCTATTGGTTTGTCTTTTGGCACTAATTTAAGGCATCTGCTTCATATGTAATTAACTCTGAAATTTTTAAACAAAAATTCCCCTACAGTTGGCCTCAGTCCACCCCTGCGCACAATCTTTGACAGAAGGCATCGGAACACCACCACATGGCCACAGACTTTATTTCATTCCTTTCAAATGACAATTGTATTGTTTCAGAACCTTGTCTCTAGTTCCCTCAGAGAGCAATATGATCTAAAGACAAATAAATCAGAAAGAGGGAAATTCCCTGCAGAGTGTTTGCCTCTACACACTAGGCCCTGAATTAATCATCTCCCTGCACCAGCTCAGGCCTCAGAGGACCCCACCAGGCGCCCTCAGGAGCCCTCCCTACTCGGCACTCTCTCTCCCGCTGGGTTCTGATTGCTCCCACCTCACTCTCCATGAAATCCCAGCCTCTGAGGAGAACCTGCATCTCTGAGAGCCGGCCCGACTTCCCACCACTGGCCTCTCATTCACAGGTCTCTTCCTTCTCCAGCCTCAAGGTGAGTGACCCAACAGGAGTGTTAATTCTTTCTCCTCCACTGAACCCCATGCAGGATCACAGCAGAGATTCTCTCACTCACCTGATGAGGGCGGACTCTGTTGGTTATGGATGGGTGTAAAATCATAGGAAGCAAAATGTGGTGGACTTATTTTGGTCAGCTTGAGCAGAAAAGTCCAGCTGGACCGAGTTGGTGTGGTTCTGGGTGAGGAGGATCCACCTGAAGATTATTGCCAACACAACATAAGGGAGAGCAGGAGCAGAAGATAGGGGCCGGCTGTTTCCCAGGAGAAGCTCTGTCGTGGTTGGTTCTCCCGAAGGGAAGTCAGCTGTTCTCATCACCGAAGGAGCTCAGGGCCTTGCTGTCGTTGAGCATGGCTGTTGTTCGCTTCGAATACTGTTCCTCAGTATGCATGAAGCCTTGCACTGGATGTTAGGTAACGCACAGCAATGCAGGATTTAAGATTGGTCATCTAGTACCTTAAATGATGGAGACAAAGATTGAGGAAAGTGAGATTTTTAATCAAGTTTAGAGCGTTGGACAAATTGGAGGAGAAAAAAAGGCAGTGTGTATGACATGTGAAAGAAATGTCACTCACCAGTGAATCTAGACATAAATTTACGCATTAAATAGCTGCTCCAGGCCAAAACAAGATGCTGGGAAGGCGGGAAACTTGAACTCAGGTCAAACTCCCAAAGTGCTCATGGCAGAAGTGGGTAGGAGAGAGAGTGGCTGCTGTGGTGTCAGAATTCAGAGTAGCACGCGGGGACAGAGACGAGGAGACCGTGTGAGGATCCACAGAGGACCTGACGCTGGTGCAGGTGCCACAGGAGATGCGTCCTCCACCCGTCAGGGTGGGAAGCAGAGGGAGAAGCCCGCTGTGCAGGGCCAGGCGGGAGGGGCGGTTCTTCACAGGACGAGGGAGCAAGCAGTGGGGAGGAGGAGGCGGGGCAGAGAGTTTCTCCTGGTTCTGGGGACAAGGGTGGCTGTGATGCTGACTGACCGATTTTCTCAGAGCTGACTCTGGAACTGCCAAATGTCTTCCTGATTCTTTCTAGATGGTCAGTACTCCTGAGGAGCCTTAAATAATGCAAGAAATGAAGGAAAAAATTATAAATGGGAACTCTAAATCAGGCATCAGCCCGAGGCAGGCGGGCGTTTACAGAAGCTTGCCCTTTCTGACTCACTGGGCCTTAGGCCATGGCAGCCAGGACGCCGTCTGCTCCTTCTAGACCAGAGGCCCTGGGCCTCGGATCTGAGACCTAGTACATGGCTAGAAATGTGTCATACATTGAGGTCTTTGCTTCTTTTAACTGTCACTGGCACAGCACGCCATTCCAGACCCCTTCACCCTTCACGTCTGCTGTGCATCTACCTACTTGACAGTGAGGCACTGGGTGGGTCCCCGAGGGCTTTACAATGAAGAATGACAAATGAGGGCTGTGATTCCTGAAGGTCACTGAGCCAGGGGACCTAGAGGGATGAGTGAGGTTGGCACCTCCGGAAACAGGGTCATCCCGGGGATGGATGAGTTGACACTGTGGCAGTGAGGACGTACCTGACCCTTTACTCAGTCGTAAGCCTCCTGAAGTTTCCTTTTGGTTACTCCTCGAACACTGAGGAGCCAGACACAAACAAATCAGTCCTCATGGTGATGTTGCACGGTGAAAACACCTGAAAAAACCTCTGCTCTTCTGTGCCAGGATTATTTCCCTGGACATAACGAGCTCGGTTCATCTGTGCTGCCCTCAGTGCCGGCTCACGTCTTCTTTAAGCCTGGTGGCATGCAGCGCTTCGTTCACCACATTTTCTCTGCAGCTCTTCCCAGGCAGAAGCCACTTGACCCACACTCTGGGTATTGGGAAGAGTGCTTCACTGAGCACAGGAATGGAGATGTCGCCCCAGCACCCTGGTTCCCTTCCTGTGACAGGAGGAGGGACTGCTGGGTCACACGGGAGTTCTGCTTTTAATCTTTCCAGTAGTTCGAATACTGTTTCCAGGAGGCCATGCACACATGCCCACCAAGAGCTTTCCCTTGCTCCACACTCTTGCCGACACTCGTTACCTTGGCCTTGCTAAGGAGTGAGCTGTGAAAGATAAACACTCCGTGCTGTCACTTATGTGTGGTGGTGAAACAGTTACTCTCCTGGAAGCCCAGTGGAGGGTAGTGGTCATCAGAGCCCCAGGCAGTGGCCTCCTAGAGGGCTGGACAGTGGAGGACAGTGGTCCCAGGCACAGAGTCCCGGGCACACAGGAAGGAGAAGTGGGGACAGTGTGGTACAGCTGGGGACTGTGATGAGTGGCAACATGTCGTCTGCTTGGACAGTTTGGGAAAGTGGGTGTTAAGTGTTCTCGCTGCATAGATAACTATGTGAGATAATACACAATTTAGTCATCTACGCTTCACCTTTCCACAATATACATGTGCTCCAAAACACTGTGCTGTACGTAATAAATACATACAACTTCATGTCAAGGGTTACAATAAAATGTGAAATGCCTGTATCTTTTCTTTACCCAAAATTGACCCCTTCCTAGTTTTTTGGAATTTGCCTTGTGAGAACATTTCAAATTACATTTCCCTCTCCTCCAAGTGGAAACCCAGTGCAAGAACAGTACAATTTCTAAGTCTGTGTTACTGCTACACACTGAGACTTTCAAACCATCCCTCTATGTCACGCCTCCCAATTTCATCTCAGTCTCCCTCACAAACACTCCAGTAGATCAGTTTAAAATGTAGCCTAAACATATAAAGAAAACCGGATGCAGCTTGGTAATCCCAAATGCGTATTTTCTTTGAATATCGTGGCCTGGACTGTGTTTCCACAAATGAAGCCAATTTCCTCAGGTTTTCTCATTCTCCACTGATGTGTTGGACTTATCTGTGTGACCAAAGAAAGCTTTAAGTATTTTTGACATCCTTAAATCCCCAGCAAAGTTTCCTCTCTCCCGCAAGGGGGTGCTCGCCTGTAAGGGAGGATCCTCCTGCAGTGTTAGCCCCCTTGGGCGGCCGTGGGGAGGGCAGGGCAGGGACGGGGCCCTGCGCCCCAGGGGACCCGGCTCTGTCCCGCTCACTCTCTGCTCTCTCTTGGCCACTGCGCAGGGCCTCTCTGCCTCTGCTTCCACAGTGCTGACCACACATGTGTACGGTTATTTAGCCCATACATTGTGTGTGAGTTGTGCCCATCCGTGGTCTAGAGATGAGGAGTCAGAGGCTCAGATGGATCATTGCCTGGCAGCAGCTCCCACCCTGTAACATGGAAATGGCATTTAAACCCTAGCAAAAGAACTTCTGTCTTATGACACTGGATCTTGTGTATTGATGTGGTTTTGCTTGTTTTTATTTATTTGGTTGTTCCTTATTCACAAACACAATCTTTCTAGAATGAAGAAATCACCAGTTTTCATGTCCATTCTGTTCCCATGCATGCTGATGTCCACTGAGCTTTTCCAAACTCCCGAGGCTGAACACTTTAGTGCAAGAAGGCTGAGAATCGAGGTGGTCACATCCCCAACCCTAAACCCGCAGAGTCAGAGTCCGGCTGGCAGAATGTGGACTGAGAGACGATTGCACTCTGTGTAGACGCCGTACCCATTGCCCTGTGCAGCACATCCACCCACACACAGTGCCTACACCCAACATCCGACCCTCACTGTCCAAATCATCTGTCTTTTATCTTTGCTTAGAATTAACCTGAATTTGCTACTCTTATGGACAGAGTCCAAGGAGACCCCACCCCAACAGGAGAGGGGGACCTCGACCTAGCCTGTGCAGGCTCTTGGCATCTCACTGCAGAAAAGCATCCCAGGAAGAATCAGTGAGAAACATAGGAGCATTTATTTATTGGAGTTAGAAAGCAACAGAAAATAATAAAGGGACTTTAGGTTGAGACGCTGAAGTGGACGGGGCTCGGGGGGGGGGGATCGGTCTGGCCCACAAACAGAAGAATAGATCCAACTTTCATTTGGTCCAGATGGGCCTATGTGGGCTAGAGGCGTGTTGGACATTGTCACACTTTGATCTTGCAAAGCAGCTGCACAGAAGCCCTTAGCATTAGTGAGGGCAAGCCAGTCTCCATGAGATAATTGTTTCAACTCGGCAGAGTCTCAGTTCTCACTTTCTCCTGAAATGCAGCTGTCCTTGAGAAACCCGAAGGGCAGATAAGGAGCATCATGGAGGGCAGACATTGGGAAGTAGGAAGAACATGTTCAAATGGGGAGGGGAAGAAGGGAGGGCAAGAGGGAAGGGAAGGCAGAGGAAGGAAAGGAGAGTATGGAAGGGAAAATGGAAGCAAAGCTTTTGTAAATGGGGTGGGGAAAGGGGTCGAAGGGAGGGAAGGAGAATGGAGAAAAAGAAATTAAGATATATTGTGTACTAGTACAAATTCCCTACAATGAATGTAATATGTAATCAATAATGTAATCAATATGCATGACAAATATGTACTAATAAAAATAAAGTTAAACTTTAAAAATTTTAAGGAAGAAAGGAAGAAAGAAAGAAAGAAAGAAACAGAAAGAAAGAAAGAAAGAAAGAAAGAAAGAAAGAAAGAAAGAAAGAAAGAGAAAGAAAGAAAGAAAGAAAGAAAGAAAGAAAGAAAAAGGAAGGAAGGAAGGAAGGAAGGAAGGAAAGGAAAATCCAGCATCTACAGGCTCAGGAAAATGACAAGAATCTTCTGGGTGCTACCTGGTAGTTGAACATCCTTGTAAATTTCTTATCTTGTTTTCCACAGTCTTGAAGGGAATAAGACAGCTTATGTCAATTTAGGGCTAATTAACAATTTGCCAGTTTTTAGACAGACACTCCATAAATGACCAATACACTTAGGAGTGCAGAGATGGGATTTGAATCATTTTAAGGTAAGAAGAAAGTAAAGATCAAGTTTGTTTTGTTTTTTATTACCTTTTGGGCCTCTGTAGGCCCAGGTGAAGAGTTACTGTTTTTTTAAAAAAGTAGTATTTCAGCCCCAACTGCCTCAGAAGAAAATGCAAATCATACCTGGCCTTGTCCCCTTTGCGGTCTCTCACAATCTCAATACTGCTGGCCACACTCTCATAAAGTGCTTGCAAACTCAGGGCTGGGGATTTAGCTCAGTGGTTAGAGTGCTTGCCTTGCAAGCACAAGGCCCTGAGTTCGATCCCCAGCACAAAAAAAAAAAATGCTTACAAACTCTTTTAGTCATCATCTCTATGAGTATTTATTCCAAGGTTTCTATCTTTCCAACATTTGAAATTTTATACAATATTTCTCAGGACAGTGATTTTTTTCAAAGTATCAATAATTTTTCTACTTCCAAACACTTGCAAAAATGGTGTGCTGTAATATCTAGAAATGTATAGAGTTAAACAGATGTTGTAATACCAGTTCTTAGATGCTTGCAAATTGGTGCTGAAATGCTTTTCTAGAGTTCGCCTTCCAGAATAAGTTGGATTGGATTTTGCAGTGATCCCTTCCTTGTCTATTTTAATACACTTTAAACCTAAAGAAAAATAATGTTCTCACAATAATTTACTAGAGAAATCCAAAGGCAGAGCACACAGTGGGAAAAAAATAAGCAAACTGAGTATAGGACCTTGAAAAATGTCAAATCTGAAGAACAGAGAAATAAAAGATTGCAGGAACATGGACAGACAAAAAGGGCTGTGGGGCACAACATACCAGACCAAGACAGCCTTGTGGGAGAGCTGAAAAAGAGAGAATGGATGGGAAAACGTTTGAGGAAATAATGGAATTCAATATGATCACAGACGAGAAGATAAACATGCAAGGAACTCAGCAAGAAGGATGGATAGAAGGTATTTGCACCAAACACAGTAAACTCACACTGGAGAAGACCAAACACAAAGAGTGAAATTTGAAAACAGCCAGAGTGAGGTGGCTTCTCACACGCACACAATCTTTATTAAGGATTACTGGGACATTTCACAGCATAAATTTTTTTTACCAGAAAAGAACAAGTATTGGTGAGAATTGAAAAAAAAAATGGAGCCCTCAGGCTTTATGGAGGGAATGTAAAATGGTACAGATTCTATAAACTCAGCATAAAGAGGTAAAAATACAGTAACAAATGATCCAGCAATTCTACTTCCAGCTATGTACTTAGAAGTATTGAGAGGAGAGTCCTAAAGACGTATTTGTTTTTTGTTTGTTTGGGTTTTTTTTTAATTTTATTTTATTTTAATGGTACATTTTAGATGGACATAGTGATAACATTCATCACAGGGGATTTGTACCTGTACATGACATGTCTTGTTGCTGCTTTTTTTCCTTTCCTCTCCCCTCCCTTCACCCCCTCTTCCCTCCCCATTTACAAAAGTTTTGTTTCCATTCTTTCCTTCCATTTCTTATTTCTCCTGTCCCTTCGTCCCTTTCCCCCTCCCCCTCCGTGGTTCCCTTTCCCATTTGGACATTTTCTTCCCTTTCCCAATATAATACATTTTAGTCTTTATTTACACTCTCAGTTTCTGACACCAGAGAAACGATGTAGTATTTAAACATGTGTGTCCAATTTATTTCACTTAAGAGTATGGTCTCAAGATGCATCCATTTACCTAGGAATATCTCAAGCTGAAGAGGTATTTGTGCACCAATGTTCATAGAATCACAATTACAATAGCCAAAATATGGAAACATACAAAAGTGCATTGACAGATGAGTGTGTAAGAAAAATGTCACAATTGCATACACTGCAAAATTACTCTACTTCCAAAAACATAGGAAACTCATTGTGCTGCAGTATGGATGAGTCTCAATAACATTATATAAGTCGGGGGTCTCTAAGCCCCAGACAAAGAGCCCATGTGGTTCTCTTGCCTATTGGGTGTCATGCCCCACAAAAGGAAATTACCAGCCAATTGGCATGTAAGCTTCATCTGTATTTATACCTGCTCCACATTGCTCAAATCACCTTCTGAACTCTGCCTCCTGCCAGATCAGCAGCAGCATTGGATTCTTATAAGAGAATGAACTCTGCTGTAAAATGTGCACGTGGAGGATTCACGCTTGTGCTCCGCCTGACGGTCTGAGGTGGAGCTGAGGTGGTGACGCTAGCACTGGGGAGTCGCTGCAAATACAGGCCAAAATTACCAGAGAGGCTGACTGCACAGAGAGCACAGTAAACCAACTGCCTGCAGCCTCGTATCAAGAGCCTATCAGTGAGCAGCAGGTTTTAAAAAGCTGCATCTACTGGCAGGATTCATAGCGACAGGTGAGTTGACTCACTTTCGTTGTATGGTAGCATCTTGTGGCTGGATTCAAATGAGAATCCGGCACTTATTTTCGTCCATTCAGGGCCCGCCCATTATTGCATTTGTCCCCTCCACCTGCAAACCTTTCCTGCGCTGTGCACTGGTCTCAGTCACGGTTTTGATAATCCCACAAGCTGACTCTTGGCGAAATGAGTAAAAAACAAACCTCACTAGAGAGCCTCTTTGAAAAGGGGGCAAACTCAATGATACAACAGCAAACGACTAATGCTGTCGACCAAATGAAAGCTTTAATGAAAAGAAAATACCAAGAGTCTTGCTTAAATTGCACAGTCATTGCAATAGATGATTCACATTCTCCAAGCATGTTTTGTGTAATCAATAATGACTGATTAGGGCTGAGGATTTAGCTCAGTGGTTGGAGTGCTTGCCTTGCAAGCACAAGGCCCTGCGATGGATCCCAGCACCAAAAACAAGCCCTTTGCCGTTGAGGAAGAGTCAATCCTACCTGCTGCCACAGACATTTGGCAGGAGCTATTAGGTCAGAAACCGGTCTATGCAGGGGAGGTGGCAACATTGCTTTTGTGTAAATTATGTAATGCAAATTTCTTTAATCTTCGCCTTGATACTTTTTTATTTTGTTTTATTTTGGACGGTCAGCCCCCCTTTTTGTCCCCCAACCTGACGTATGAAGGCTTTTGGTCTCCCTGGGAGCGGGTTGAGGTGTGGAGGCAGCTGGGGCTTCCCTGTACGCTGACTTGAGACCAGTTCAGTAAAAAAAATCAACTGTCACCTGTTCCTCTTTAGGCTCGTATCGTATCTGTATGAATTAATGAAATAGCAAAGGACACTGAGGCACGACTGTTAGAGAGGATCAGTGAGTCACTGTGGTGTGCAGTGCGGTCAACAGCGCTTGATTTGTGTGATACACGTTTCAGGAACATGTGCAGGAGGACACGTTACGTGCATTTGGTTACCGGCCAACACCACAGCCACAGAACTATTCAAGTCCTCGAATGATGACATGTCAGTAAACCTGGTCATTTTGTCGCCAGACAATTTCTGGTTTCGCTCCTTGGACAAAAATAGTCACATTTGAGTGTGAGTCCATGCACTGTGTCATCCATGGAGAAATGCCATCTACCAAAAAATGTCACCTGGATTAACAGCATTTTACAGGATGTGATTAAAATTATCAACCACATTAAAGCGCATGACCTTAACTCACATCTCTTCACACAGCTCTGTAAGGAGATGCACACAGAGCACACACAGCTTCTCCTATGCACACAAGTGAAGCGGTGCTCTAGAGGCAAAGCACTGGCCAGAGTTTTGAGTTACAAGAGCTGCTCTCGAGATTTCTTTTAGACAATAGGCAGCACTGACAGAACATTTGAGTGACACAGGTGAGTCACAATTATTATTCGTGTGTCATATTTAACATGCTCAATAAACTCATTCTGTCACTTCTGGGGAGAATGATAGCTGTGTTCAAGTTGGCAGAGAAAGTGGTTGAATTGAAAGCCAAACCACAATAATGGGGGCAAGTGTGAACACTGGAATTTTTTACATGTTTAAAGCATCAGCAAATATTTCGAAAGAGATGGATTCAGGAAATAGATCCAGAGAGATGGATCCAGAGACGGATCCTTCTTTCTCCCAGCTGTTGCCTGATCTCCTATCTCAGCTTTCAAAAGACTTTAGCATTACCTCCCAACCACAAGAGAACCCTGAAACAGAAAGGAATGGATCTGTGACTCATTTGTAAATAAGCCAGATGAATGAACTTTGTCTATGCGAGAAGAAGACCAACTTCTTGCTATTACGAATGACGGTGGCCTTAAAAGCATGTTTGAGACCACTTCCAATCCTCATAATTTCTGAATTAAAGTCAATATGGAATATCCTGAAATTGTCACAAAAGCACCGAAATGCTTCCGTTTCCAACATGCTATATTTGTGAAGTAAGAATTTCTGCCGTGACAGCAACCAAAACAAAAATCAGAGTACACTGGACTTAAGCCACACACTTCAGGTGTCACTGTCCCCCACCTCCCAGAGATGGGGCCATCTAGCCACAAAACAAGCTCAGGGCTCCCGCTGGTTCAGCATTACGGCGAATTGTACAATTATTTCATAATATAGTACAATATAATAATAGATATGCAGTGCACAATAACTGGAATGCATTCGAAGCAGCCCGAAACCACCACCACCAAAATCCATGGAAAAATTCTCTCCGTGAAACTGGTTACTGATGCCAGACAGGTTGGGAATCACTGATATCAGTGAAATCAGCCAATCACATTCTTGCAGCTAATACAGGAATTTATTTCTGTGAGGTACTTGCAGAGAGCAAAACTACAGATACGGGAAGTGGCAGAGTTGGGGACAGGGACAGAGGTTTGTTTTCCGGGTCTGGTCTGAGTCTTGTCAAATGGAAGATGGTTGAAGTAGCAGAATAGGAATGCACATAGCACCACTCCACTGCATGCCTGAAAGTGGTTAAAAGTGAGAGAATACGTCGTGTGCATTTTACGAAGAAAATAGGGCAGGTAGACAACAGCCCAGAATTACTCCAATCCATGGCCTCTGCACAACACAGAAATTCATAGCATGTGTAACTGCATGAGATCCCTCACCTGCACCCGGAAACACTGAGCCCCAGTATGCCTCACTCTACTGGACTAGAGGAAACTGAGGCAGATTTTCCTTTAATAACACTTCTGAAAGCAGTGCCTTAAATACACAAAACTACATGGTTCCTTCTATATGACTATAGAACAGAAAAATTAACAAATGGATTGGAAGATAGCAAGTGGAAGGGTGAATGAAATGGGAAGAGTTGTGAAGAAAGAAAAAGAGTTATAGAAAGACGTCTTTTTATTACAGATTACTAGTTAAGTAGATTAACTTTATGTAGAATTTCTCATAATATGTTTTCCACCATTATCCAAAATTCCAAGCCAAGGGACAGGGCAGTGTTATATACATATTCAAGAACATCTCCTAACACTCATAGGAGTATTGCTCCAACACAGTGGAATACTCCAGCATGCTGCATGAAGCAAATGAAATAGAAAGACCATGTATATCCTCAAGATCTCTCCATTTTCTTTCAGGCCTACACAAAGCAGATGCCATGGAAAGGGAAAATGGGAGTTTTCCCAACACTTTTGTCCTGCTGGGCTTCTCAGAGCTCCCGTGGCTGGAGAGTCCCCTCTCTGCAGTGGTCCTGGTCTCCTACCTCCTCACCCTGGTGGGGAACAGCTCCATCATCCTCCTCTCCCTGGTGGACCCCAGACTCCAGACG
>PVJO010018401.1:0-36814 GCA_004026905.1 Hystrix cristata | reverse complement strand
ACAGGGGAAAGAGAGGGGAAAGGGAAAATATGGAAAATGATGAACGAACCTGATATAAATAGGGGGGGAGGGAGGAGAGGGGAGGGGCGGGGGAGAGGGGGAGAACCAAGATGCACCATGTATAGGTACAGAATAAATGTAATGAATGTGACCAATGTATGTAGAATGTACCAATACATGCTCTTGGTTTAAAATAAATAAAAAATAAAATAAAATAAAATGTACCATTAAAATAAAATTTAAAAAAAAATTTTAAAAACCCACCAAAATCATGTGTATACTCTAAAACAACAGACACTCATCTTCAGTCACTTTACTTTTTATTTCTCTGAAATCACATTCATACAGAATAAGGATTTTTCTGTATGTGAACAACATAAAATATACACTGGATATGAGTTATGTTATGGTTTGTGTCTAGATGTCCCTCCAAAGCCTCATGTGGTAAGAGATAGCTGGATCTAGAGTGTGCAGTTGCTAAATTAATCCACTGATCGGTTTGGCATGGTTCTGCTGGGATCAAGGATGTGAAACTAAAATTAAGGGTGGGAGTGCTACCCGCCCTAAGGGCAGGTAGCCTAGATAAAAGATACAAGAAGAAGCTAACTAGCTGCTTGTTTGCATTGCTTATTTGCATACATTCCTTGCATTTCCTCACTTTACTTTGCTGCCGGTGGGTTGGCTGCCAGTCTGCCATGCCGCCCTGCCTCCGACCCAGCGGACTATAGACTGAAACCTCTGCAGACTGTGAGCTAATAAACCTTTCTTCCCCTAACTTTGGGTGTCGAGTATTCTGTCCCAACAACGAGAGAAAAGTAACTAAAACAAGTTAACATCATATGAAATCTACAGCAAGGAAAATGTCTATTTCTTTATCAGGCGGGATCACTGTGTTAAAGATAAATGGATTCTCTCAGGATTCTCTTTCAAACACTTTCAGTCTGTCTCTTTAATTTTAAGGTGCATTAATAATACAATATTTTTAGGCTTGATCCAAGATATTTTTCAAAAATGTCCTGATGCCTTCAGTAGGCAGGAGATAGATCAGAATTCTCAACTATTTAAGAAATACATGTATAAATGAATTCAATTCACAACTGAGTCTATGTTTTCTTCATGACAGTAAAAATAATACAAAGTTACAAGAAGTAAATTTCTGTGGCTCTTTTAGAAATCTTAGGCCAGAGTCAGAAAGAAAGAACTAAAGCAATCTAGCTTCTCCCATATTTAAAATGTATTTCAAAATGGGGGTTGATTCACAATAAAATTTCCAACTCAAATAAAAATGAAGCCTTGTTGTACAATGGTAAGAAGGCTGTCACACCAAACATCCCGCATTCTACTCTGAGTCTACTCTTGCTAGTTGATAACCTGTGCCAAGTGTCTTACCTACCTTATTAAATAAGAAGTGAATTAGATCATTTCTAAAAACATTCAACTGTAACGTTTTATGATTTTATGATTCCCTACAAATAGAATCAATGTACAAGAGAATGAGCCAAACCAAAAGTAGGAAGGTATTATGGAAAGTAGAATAACTAAGGAAACTGCACAATTTACATTGAAAAGATAAAGCCTTTGTACCATTCAAATCTCATAAATAAAATATAACTCAATCTACTTTGTGAAAAACACAATTTGGAGAATTAAAAACAAGGACATAACCCGACTAAATACTTCAATATATATATATATGGGTTTTTTTCAAAGTGATTTTCTTTGGAATAATGTTTTTGATCTTGTGAAGCAGAACAAAATTATCTTATGTAATGGCAGTCACATTTTTTTTTTGGCATCCACGATTTTAAGGAAGTTTCTTAAATATAGAGTTAATGAAAAGTATTTTTGAAGGAATTTGTGAAACTGTTCTTCAGACTATATCATATTGCATAGCATTGATTTTAACATGTACATTTCCCCATGTTTACATTTTCGAAGTAAAAAATATCTTGCAAATGATGGCATGTTAAATATAATGAAATGTGGTAGTTTTTCATATGCATGCCTTATCTTCACTTTTTGAGAAAAGTCATAGAATTGTGCCAGAAATCAAAATCAAGACATAATGAACAAATGAAGAAAAAGAAACTTTCTTCCTTACACAATAATTCCAACTGATTTACAGTGCTCCTCCTCCAGAAGGAAATGAAGTCCCCTCATCCTTGTGTGTATGATGCACTAGTAACTTGCCTCCAAACAGCAAAGAAGAGAAAGGGGAGGAGAGGTGAGAAGGTGGGAGAGGAAGGATGGGGAGGGGAGGGAGCAAGGTGAGGAAGCGAGTTCACAGTGGAAAAGTCTAGCGAATATTATGTTAGTCAGTGATGAAGATTAATATCATGAGTCATCACTCATCCTGATAATATGTATCCTTGTTATGATGTAAATGGCACTGCAACCCCATGCTCTTTGCCCCATAACCCAAACCCCAGTCTAAATAACTATTGTGGTTTAGATCTAAATGTCCTCCAGAAGTCTCATATTTCGAGATGGGGCCTGGTCAGAAGAGATGGGTCACTGGGGACATGACTTGGAATGGTATATTCTCATCCCTGGCTCCCCCTTTACTCTCTGCTTCCTGACCCCCATTCAGTGAACAGCTTTTCTCCACCATGCCTTTCTACCACGTTATTTCTGCCTTTGAGACAGCTGACAGTAGATTTAATCCACTGAAACTGTGAGCCAAAGTAAACTTCTCCTCCTTTTAAATTTTTGGTGACAGGTATTTCAGCCCAAGATGAGAAAATGACTAAGACAGAAAATTGGTACCAGGTGTGGGATTGTTAATGTGACTGTACCTGACCATGTAGTTCAGAAGCCTCTGGAACTAGTTTGCTAGAGGACTTTAGAAAGGAAAATGTCTGTTAAAGAACCCATAGAATGCTGTAAACTGAGCACAGAACAGAATGCTGGTAGTAAAGGCCAGGCTCATGAGACTTCAGATGGGAATGAGGATCTTTGGAATTTGGACTAGAAGCCATGCATGTTTCACTTTGGCAAAGAATTTGTCTGTGTTTTACCCATGACTTAAGGCTGAATTTAAAAGTGGCAGACTAATAAATCTACGGAAGGAAATTTGAAGAGAATTTAATATTCAGGTTGTGGCATGAGCATCGCTAGCAGCTTTTAGCCAAATTTACAATGATAATCAGTAGCAAAAAGCAGAGGAGTTGAAAGATGTCAAAAATTTGCACAGCAGAGACTAAGGAGATATGATGACTAAATATAATGTAGTATCTTGGATTGGAACCTGAAACAGAAAAAAAGACATTAAAGGAAACATAAAGGAGATATGAATAAAGTATGGATTTTAGTTAACACTGTATCAATGTTGGTTTCTTAGTTGTGACAAAAGTATCATAGTAAGATGTTACAATAGAAGAAACTGGAAGAAAGAAGAATTCTTCTATTACCTTTCTGTGACTTTTCTGTAAATATAAAACTTCTAAAATAAAAGGATTTTTTAAATCAAACCATTCATGTATTCATATACATACTCAATAATAAATTCACCCTAGAGATCAAAAACAGAAAACGGAGCCAGACACAGTGATGCACACCTGTACTGCCAGCTACACGGGAGGCTTGAGGCAGGAGGATCACACATTCAAATCTGGCTTGGGCAACTTAGTGGGACCCTGTCTCAAAACAAAGTAAAAAGGTCAGAGACACAGCATATTGGTGCAGAGCTTGTGTGAGGCCCTGGATTCAACCCAGTATAGCAAAAACAAAAAATAGAAAAGGAAAATTAGATTCTAATTCGAGTTATACAAAAATAACTAAACCAATAAGTATGGCAATACAGAATGATAAAATGCACTAAGGACAATTAAGAGGCTTTTATATCAATTCTTACTGAGGGAACAATTTCTCATTTGTGGCAAGATCTGAAGCATATGTAAGCTCATTTAATACAAACCAACTGTCAAAATATTTAAATCCTCAATTGTTGTATGCTACTATGGATAGTAATATTTCTGGAATAACAAACCTCGCCTTTTCTTTTTCTGATACACCGTCATAATTCTGGATGTCTTAGGCTTCCAGGAAAGATTTATGGGGAAATGTGTGAAATACGTCATTAAACTTGGGCTCCAACTTCTGTACAGCTCATAAAACAAGTAGAACCAAACTGATTTATTTGAATCATCTCATTTTTTGTTCATAAGACGGAGCTGGAACCAGCATTTAGGTGGTATGAAAGTCAGCAATGTTGTCAACAATTGTGATATAGTCTGATTCACTAATCAGCTATAAATACTGTCAGGCCCCAATTTATGATCAAATTGTGTTTTGAATGTTGTCATATCTGTTTTATGCAATTTATAATACATGTTCTCAGTGACAATATTGTTATAAAGGATGGCTAAATGAAATCTATTTCAGAAACACTTTTTTAACTATGAAGCAAATGAAAGATGTTAAGAAGAATGTAACAAGGGTGACTTCTGAATTGTGGACAGGGACTTCCGGGAAGATGGTGGAGCAGCAAGAAGCAGAGGAAAAGCCTATCTGAGATTTGTTGTCCAGACACTGGAATATAGCAATTTAGGGACAACAAGAAGGCGGGAAGCGTGTTGCCAGGACCCAACAGGGATCTGAAGCAAGAGTTGAAGCCCACAGGGAAACCAAAAGGTGAATTGTAGACTGTTTTTCATGCCCTAAAAATAGCTAATTCTGGCAGACGGCACCAAAAAAAGAATGTGCGTCTTCTGGATTATTCCTATTCAGACTCCATCTAACATTTTCTAAAGAGAATGGGAAGTAAACATTCAGGAAAAGCCAGTTTCATGTTTCAGATAATGGCTGAGGTGGAAGCAGAGTTTGCAATGGATAGAAAAGGAGGGCTGCTGATATAAGAAATGTCCAGCAAACAAGACATTTTCTCCTTTACTTTCAGCAACACTAAAGATTTCAAAATGTATAACTGTGGACACTCCCAAGGCTCTTAATAGAAAGGCATGGAGTATGGTCCCTTGCTAGACATAAAAGTATGGTCAAGAAGATACATAGATGTTCCAGGTAAGCAGGAAAGGAATTCAGCTGATATGTAGACTTTGGAAGTAAAAACAAACATCTGGATTCAAATTCTCTGCCTTTAACTAGCTTTATGGCTATAAGAATCTTCTTTAACTACTCTAAGACTCAGTTCTCACATTTTTAAAATCAGAATAAAAATATCTATCTCTATTAGTGTTCCGTTGCTGCTGTAACAAATTACACAGATTTCAGGCTGAAAACAACATAAATTTCTCAACTTACATTTCTGGAGAGAAAAAGTCCAAAATAGGTCTAATTCAAGGTGTTGGCAGAGCTGTATCCCTTCTGGAGGCTTTAAGGGAAAATCTGTTTCCTTGCCTTTTCCATCTTCTGGAGGTCACCTATATTCTGGTTTCATGACCTTGTTATCTTCAGACACAGCAATGACCTTTTCATGCTGCCATCTCTTGATTCTTCCTCTACCTCTGTTAGGATCTTTGTGATTGTGGTGAACCTAATATGGTCAACTTGAGCCAGAACACCCAGCTGGACTGAGCTGGTATAGTGCTGGGCATACAAGATCCACCTGAGAGGTGTTGCTGATGCAACATAAAGCAGAGTGGGAACCATAGCTAGTTGGCGGGCCGTTTCCCAGGAGAAGCTCTGTTGCAGCTCGTTCTTTCAAAAGGAACTCGGCTGTCCTCATCGAAGAAGGAGCTCGGGGCCTTGCTGTCGTCGAGGATGGCTGCTGTTGCTTTGGAGGAGCTCTGGTTGTCATCTCTGCTGCAAGTATCGTATCCTGGTTCCAGGGAAGATTTCTTCAGCCATCATGTGCAGACACGGACGTACGTAGGACAGTACTGTGGGCTCCCAGCCCTCATTTGGATCTTTTGGGTCTCCAGTGCCTAGATGGACATTCGGCACCTTCTGCATTTGGCTTCTGGGTGAATATTGTAATCTATAAATGTCCTCTATTAAATCTGCTCTCTTACAACCATTGACTCTGAAAACCTAACTAAGACAGTGATTATACTGGCCCCATGAAAATAATCCAGTATAATGTCCAAATTTTAGTATTTTTTTGTGGATGGTACCAAGGATCAAACCTAGGGCCTCATGCATGCTAGGCAAGTGCTCTACCACTAAGCTACATCCCCAGTCATAATCTCCAATTTTTAAGATCAAATGTTTATCAACATTAATTCCATTGGCAACCTTAATTCTCTTTTGCCATGTAATATAACATACTTGTAGTTACATGATTATTACTTAAACATTTGGAGAAGGACCACTATGCTGCTGCCATACCATGATACAGTTGTGAGAATTACACACAAAATTGTATATAAATAACTGCTACATAAGTCCAAAAATCACTGACTTTCCCAGGCTCCCTAGGTTCCCTCTCCATTGACCATCAAAATTTTTCCTTAAATAAATCTCTTACATGTCTGATACTATGTTGCCATTTGCTTCTTGGGTGACCCAATTAACCATATGTATCAACTCCAACAGAGCCTCCACATTGTCAGGAACTATAATGTCGGAATGGGGAAAGATAAAAGAAATCCTCTACTCCAATCACTTCATATCATAAACGAGGAAGAGAAGACCAAAACAAAAAGTAACTTAGCCAAGATCTATAGTTAGTAGGCCATATAGCTAGTAGAAGAATATTTGTATTACCCCTACATTTATCCTTTGCTGCCTGTGGGATTCTGGGGCAGAAGAAAGTTTTCTAAATATAGGAATTGGGGTTCCAAAGAGTAATTATTTCTGGAAGCAAAAAAAAGAAGGTCCCAATATCGATGAATCTTAATGAAATGTCAGGAAGTAGTCCTCTATTAGAAGAGGACAGTTCAGGGTTATGATTACTACTCTCTTAGTGGCAAAATTCCTAGGCAATCTCCACTTGGAATTTCAGAAGTAGCATGCAATCAAGCTTAATTTGTTCACAAATGTGGGATTACTTGTACCATACCACTTTTTTCAATAGAAAATGTATCCAGAGTTTCACCTGGGAATTCAGGCTTCTGCAAATATTCCACCATTATTCATACTCCAAAACACTCTCCTCCATCCCCAAGAACATGAATTCTTTCTCTTTTTACTTCTTCAAACATTTTTTCCTCCAATTCTTTAGCAGTAATGGTAAAAGAAAGGAAGCACACACCATGGCAATAGCATCAAACAACAGAACAAATTTGTGGGGAAATTTTATGTAAATATTGAGCACTATTGTCTATTTTAACTATGTATTGAATGTTCAACATATACCTACACCATTGCTATCACTAAAACTTCACTGACCTGCTCTAATAGATTCAACATTTTTACTCAATATAGTTTTTCCCTCCAGAGAGTATGAGTCTGTAGGAAATGATAACTGTCTATGGAGCATACAGATCCAACCAAGGCTGATGTATTTGAAGTCTTTGAATCTCAGGCTTCATACTGGCAGAAGGGAGGGGCAGGATAATAACAGCGTCTTATTTCTGCTCCTGTGGTCAGCCACCATTAGTATCTTTTGCAGAAAAGTGAATATACGAAAATCAATTTGAGCTTCTTCTCTTTTAAATAGGATGTTTTTATCTCTCCAAAGCAAGGCATTGCATTTTTTTCTTTGATAAATGTTTTATAAGTCTCTCTATTTTCTCTCCTACATAGTAATGCTTCTTTTGGAAATGAAAAAATTTAGAACTCATGACTGTTCCTACATGTCCTGAAAACTAGTTTCACTATCTCAGATCATAAACTGTTCATATCTTATATTTGTGGAACAAAAGAAAAATGTCTTCATCGTTTTTCAAAATCATCATGTCAGTAAATTATTCTTTTGACATATGCCTTACAATTACCTTTTTATCTATTGGCAAAGATTAACTGCCTTAACTTTTCCTTTGCTTCATAATTATTTAACCTTACTTTATATACCTCCTGTGTCTCTGAACCTGAAGAATTTACATTCCAACTAGCCACACTCCAATGTCAAATAGCTTCACACATCCCTTGTCTCACTTGTAAACACTGTATATCAGTTTTCCTTTTTATGACTCTCTTCACCTAGTCCTATATTCTCACCTTGTCTCATAAATTCCTTCTCCTATACAAACATTTTCATAATTCTCTGATCCTGCCCCAACAATTTTAAGACATGTGAATGTTCTAGGAAGGCTAAGGATGTGGTGTTTCTTTTTTCCAATATGGCTTAACTATCTATTAGCATTTGTTTAGTACTTAACACTGCCTAAGAAAAAGGCAAAGAATGAAGATAGCACTTTTCTATAGTTTTGTTTTTATTCTAACTAATGATTAGAGGTAAGTTTGAGCTTTGATTTCTAGTCATAGAACCAATAGTTGGCTCTGAACTTAAATGAATTGGTGTTACTTTCAGGCTGTCATAATCCATAAACAGAGAAAAAAATGATGCTGTAACTGATTAATCTTGGTAGCATATCAAGTTTGTTATGGCAGCACATTGTTTAAATTTGCCCAGGAGATTTTGTATTTGACATTATACCTCTTCTGTACATCTAGCTATTTATCTGTCTCAAAAATAAAGGATTCATTGTAATTAATGGAAATTATTTGAGAGGTTTTCCAGATAGACTAGTATTGCAAAGAGAAACAGCATAAACAAAGTGAACTCCTTACTTTTTCATTATATTACTTTTCTATAACAGTAATAATATATTAAGATTTTTTTCATTTAATTATATTTGCTGCCTAGACTTTTTGGCATCCTGTTTATCACAGGGAGTAAAAAAGAGTTTAAAAATAAAGAGCCATTTATGTTTCCAATACAAATTTTATTATGTAGGGAATACTAATCATAACAGGTGATACTAACCAAAAGGGAGGGGGGAATAAAAATTATATCATATCCTTATATCATGTACAGGTACAAATCTCCTATGATGAATGTTATCACTATGTACATCTAAAATATACCATTAAAATAAAATTTTTAAAAAATTATAATGTGTCCAGGTTAGAAGATCTCTGAGAAAAGACAACTCAGAATCTCACAGTACTATCTAGTAAATTACTAAGATAATAATGTTCTGTCATGTGGATATCCATTTGTATTGTACTTCATATGATTTGTGAGTTGGTGGTGTGTGAAACTGGCATTGAAAGCAAGATCAGTGAGTAATTTAGATTAAACGTGCTGGATTTACAGAATTTACACCACTTGGATACTAAAAATTGTCAGGCATTCTGTCCCACTAAAAGTCACTAGGAAAAGAGGCAAGTTCTTCCTAAAACAGCAATTCAAGTTATGGTATAGGAACAAGCACTTTTCTGAACATTTGGTTTGGCAGAATACAATGAACATACCATAGACAGAAATATCCCAAGAGGGCAGTAACAGAACACTGATATATTAGCTTATTTCTCTTTTTCTGTGAGTCTTCAGAGTAGGACATTTGAAGAACCACTGACCATAAAAGATTATTGTCCAAGATTTTAGAAGGAAATCCTGTATCTATGGCCTTCTCCAGTAATACCTCCAAACCCACTATTCTTTACCTACCTAACATGTAGCTTATGAAAAAGAACCACGGTAAAGAAAAAAATGGAAAATTGTCAACACTGTATACAACCTACATTTTTCAATTTGACATTTACTTATGTGACCACAGCTAAAACAGCCTCACTATCTGCACTTTTCTGAATCACAAAAAAAGGAATAAATGTGGAAGCAAAAAAAGTATACAAAATGATCACAAAAGACGCACTAAAGATTTCTTCAAAATTTCAACAAAGAAATTATAAAATAATTTGTTTTCCTTTCTTATATTCTTCTTTAAGCTCTATTAATGCAAGTATTGTCTGTCAACAAACCTCCAGGCAATATGTTATTAATCAAATATTCGTATCATTGGGTGTTCTGTCATAAAACACCATACACATTCAATTAGACAACCAGCAAGACAAGCAACATGAAGAGTTACAGGATGGGCAGTCCTATTAAAATAAGTACTGGTTAACCTTTCACTACTTTCTCACATAAGAAATATGAGTCTTGCAGAAGAAATCTGGTGGCCATTGACCAATCTCCAGGAAACCAATGACCCTGATTTCAACCCCAGCTTTCCAAGAACAGTGTGCAATAGTTTTATGACTTCCCTAGAAAATCCAGAAAAACTCAGATTCAGTTCAAATTGAAGGCACCACAACCCTCGGGAAGCAAAAGCAAAGAGCAGTGAGGTTAACACTAGCTCTGTTATAGATTTGGAGGTTTTATTGAATAAGACCAGGCTATTTTGACTACTGCTGTTTGCTCCAAATAGATGTGGTCTTTCAGGACTCTATCCTCCATAACCACAGAAGCTAGAAAGTTAAAACTACACTCTCTCTCCAATTACTCGACAAGAAGAATATTCTATATGCAAACAGATTCTGTCAATGAGATGCATTCTTGAGAGAGTCAAAAGGCAATAAAGGAGATAAAGGCCATCCTCTCAATGAGTACTGGAGAGGAAAGTTGGAGAGTCATGTTTACAGCAGCCAAATCTCTCATTATATTTTCAGTTCCCAGTTTTGTGAAAATGAAAGAAAGGTGCTGTAAGAATGACAGTAGTGGTGTTATGATTTGTGTCTAGATGTCACCCCAAAGCCTCATGTGGTAAGAGGTAGCTAGATCTAGAGTGTGTGATTACTAAATTAGTCCACTGCTTGGTTGGGCATGGTTCTGCTGGGATTGAGGATGTGATACTAGGATTAAGGGCATTAGGATTAAGGGTGGGAGTACTGCCCACACTAAAGCCAGGTAGCCGGGATAAAATATAAAATACAGGAAGAAGCTGGTTAGCCCACTTGCTTGCATCCCTTGCTTACCTTGCTGACTTCTGCCTGTCTGCCATGCCACCCTGCCTTGGACCCAGCAGACTGTGGACTGAAACCTCTACAAACTGTGAGCTAAATAAACCTTTCTTCCCCTAATTTTGGGTGTCTGGTATTTTGTCCCAGCAATGAGAGAAAAGTAACTAAGACAAGTGGCTTCCTGACTTCTGCATCTTCAGTTTGGATCTCAGCTTCATGATACTCACAGTCCAGAGGTAGCTTCTCTGGCTTCCAATGCCCCAGCCATTCCAGGAGGTGTCATAAGCATATAATCCTCTTTGTTCCCTTGATTACAACTGAAAATACCCAGAGTAGTTTTTGTTTCTTTGCCTGGAACTCTAATTGAAAGATGCCTTCCCTTCTCCTTCTGCGAGAGTTGCTCTAAGTCATAATTACTGCTCCACATTCAGGTAATTAATAGCCTTGGTTAGGTAGCACACCCTTCCAAACTTTTTATCGCTTTTATCTTAATTATTAAACACACTGTAATCTGAATTTATAGGAGTTTTTTTTAATATTTTTAAGGGCACAACATTAAACAAGAATAAAAGGAAAACAGCATCACAAATTTGCACACTTTGTCTCCTCAAGCAAGGCTAAAATGAAGCAGAAATAGTAGACTTTGATACAAAATCCCAGAGGAGGACTCCAATTTATCTTGAATTCGACTCTGGTATGCATCCCTGGACCAATTTTTGGAGTTGAAATGAAGTTTGAGGTTTGTATAGCAAGGGGAGGACTGCTAGAAACCAGCTATGTAACAATGAGTGGAGGGAAGGGTCATGCCCTTAGAGGGTGAGCCACACAGGCATATTAGTAGATTTTTACAGTATTTGTATTCAGATCCTAGCACTTCCAATTACCAGTTGTTGGCTTAGGGTTTGTTATATAATATCACTAACACACAGCTTAATTTTCTATCTGTTATAGTTTGTGTCTAGATGTCCCCCAAAGCCTCATGTGGTAAGAGGTAGCTGGATCTAGAGTGTGTAATTACTAAATTAGTCTGCTGATTTGTTTGGCCTGGTTCTGCTGGGATCAAGGATGTGACGCTAGGATTAAGCATATTAGGATTAAGGGTGGGAGTACTGCCCACACTAAACCCAGGTAGCCTGGATAAAATATAAAATACAGGAACAAGCTGGTTAGCCCCCCACCTTGCTTGCATTCCTTGCTTACCTTGCTGACTTCTGCCTGTCTGCCATGCCAGCCTGCCTCAGACCCAGCTGACTGTGGACTGAAACTTCTACAAACTGTGAGCCAAATAAACCTTTCTTTCCCTAACTTTGGGTGTCTAGTATTTTGTCCCAGCAACAAGAGAAAAGTAACTAAGACACTACTGAAAGACAAAAATTTTAAATTTTACACTGTAGGATTTCTACAAGGATTATATTACAAAATACAAGAAAAACAAGCAGAACAGTATCCAATACATTGTAAGTGCTTGGTAAACTTTAGTTTTTGTTTTTATCATTATCATTGTGCTTTATCCAGTTTAGTAGGAATATTATCATTGATTTTCTTGTCAGAGGAAAAGAAAACTTTACCCTTGATTGCATTTGCTAAGTCTAGACCCTAATATAGGAGGCAATCTAAAAAAACTGACCACACAAATTCATATCAGTGTATCAGCTTGAAAAGGACATTGATTTCTAACTCAGCTTAAAGGATGCAAAGGCAGATAAAAGGAATCCATGATTATAGTCATATCCCCTGGGGAAGAGAACAATACACATTCATTTCAACAGATGTGTTTAATTTAATCTAATACATAAAAGATTCAGCTTTCCTAGAACCTAGTGCTACAGACCAGCACCTACAATGAAAAATAATGTTTATTTTGTTGACTTACCACAGGTCTGCATGTTTTTGTGTAAAACACTAGAGAGTAAATATTTTAGGCTCTGTGGGCCAGATGCTCAACTCTTCATTGAATCACAAAAGCAGCCATAGACAATATATTTTTTTAAAAGCATGGCTGTGTTCCATGACAGTTTTTTGCAAAAATAAAAAGTCTGGACTTGGCCGACAAGCTGAGGATTGCCAATTTCCGGTCTAGATACAAAAGCATATGTGGTTTATAAACATCGCTAATAGCTCAGATTTTGTTAATCATACTTTAAGACTTAGTCAAGGTGTGGAACATCTCCAACAAGAGGCCTTCTCTAGTCCTACACAGCCCCTAACTTTCTTCCATCCTTTCTTATGCTCCCTACTTATTCTCCTATGACCACACAAATATATCTCTGAAACTCCTCCTAAACCCCTCTGCCTTCATTCACCTTCTATGTCATCATTGGATGAATCTGTTACAGATAAAATATTGTGAGGTATGCTTATTTCCTGCTCAAACACTTCAAGTATTTTCTATTCTCATAAGCAAACCAGTACCTAAAACTCTATCCTAAACTCTATTACCTCAAACCCTATCCTGTCACTTATAGCATTCTATAATCTGCCTCTAACTGATTTTCCCATTCTATATTCCTCTTTTCTTCTACAGAAATCATCACATAACTCATTCCTGCTTTCAGACATTCCTTTACTCTTTTACTGATCTTTCCCCACACGACAGCAGTCTTCCCCTCCACCATCTTCATCGATTTAGATTCTTCATATACTTCAATCCCCTGAAAACAAAAACCTTACCTCCCAAATAGAGTTATTTGATCCCTCAAGTCTACAACTATGTCTCCTTACAAATGTTATTGCTTGCATCACTCCTACTGCCCTTGTCATATACTACTCACTCCTGCAATGTGTTGCCATAGTTTGAGCTGCCGTTGTTCTACTGGAGAAAAGGTCAGGGTGTATGTTTCTTGGGGACTAAGTAGAGGACTAAGTCTCAGACTATTTTGAAAAACCCAGCAGACCTTTCAGGATTCTTTATACATATATTGAGCATATCATTTATTAAAGCTAAAAGACAAGAAGACATCTATGTATCCCTTTTTGTAGTAAGTGCCTGTCGCCAAATTGTGGTCCTTTTAATAAAACCAGGTTTGAAATGATCCTGTGGGAAAAAAAAAGAAGACATTTTGTCCTCAAGGGGAAACCCCAAGGAATGATCTTTCTTGATGTACAAAACAGTGGACTTTTTCTTCTCTTCCACGTGGACCATTTACATCAGCCCCATCGGAAGTACAGATAAAAACAAAAAATGATGTACAGATCATTCAGTATAATTCCTACTTAGAAGCTTCAGAGAAAACAAGTTTGATGGGGAAGAAACTGTAATAAATACCTAAAAGATTCTTAATGTTTTTTGAATGCAACTGCCTGTGTTTTCGCTGTCTCTCATAACCATAGGTGGGTAATTGAGAGTTACTGTTGCTCCTGTCAGGTGCCTTGGAAGCATTTAGATGCAAGCTAGGAAGATTCAGTGACATTTTGCATCATTCTAAATAATAATTCTTTATACATGTGCCATCATTATAAACAGCACCTTTTAATATTTGAAAAGGGTTGCATTCTATTTAGAAAAGAATCTTTTTTACATAGAATTTTATTTTTAAGTAGCTATATTATTCTCATTCTCTAGCCTAACAGCATAACTACTTTCAGCTTAAATTGCCTAACATAACAATGTCAGTTCTGATACTCTCCATGCAACAGAATGATGCTTCAAAGCTATCTTCCCAAGTATTTCACAGTGAGAAAGTTTGGACTTTAGATTATAGATAGAAAAAAGAAAAGAAGGAGAAACAATGAGAGATGAATCAATTTTCCTAAAGTTACATAAATTTATGATATCTATTGTTAAAATGGAAAAGTCCAAAACAAACAAATTAATAATAGAGATTGTAAGTAAATAGCACATTTCAGAAAGGATCTATAGCCTTCAGGAAGAGATGTACCATAAAACAATTACCCTTGATAGCACTGTATGCCCTTGTTCCCAGCTTTGGTTATAACTCACATGGAGGTTAACTTAGTACCCTGGGGAAAGAAGTACTGCCTATCAAGAAAATAAACAACAGGAAAATAAAACAGAGGAGATGGTGGAATGTTTCTTTTATGTGGAGAAGGTGAAAAACAGCTTCTGTGCTGCACACACACACACAAATTAATAACAACCCCATGAAAAATCAAGCATTTGGCTATTTTCTCTACATCAAAATACACTCACATTTATCCTGTCAACTGAGAACATTTCTTCCCTTCCCAAAGTCATATTTTTATTTCAATTTGTATATTACTTTCACCTGTATGGTTTTTATCTCCATAGAATTTCTGCACGTTTGTTGTCTACCTGTCAGGTTACTTTTCATATTATCATTTTAGTTTGCAACCAAGATTCTGCACATACTTGCAAAGAAGAGTCAAGACTTATTTTGAGGCTAATTGCACATAATTATCAAATGCTCCTTGGATCTAAAGACATACTAAGATGCACTACAATTTGTTTCTGCCAAAACACATTTTCTCTTCTCATCTGTACAATGCCATTCTTTCTAATTATATGTGATGCCTTATTAATGGTATCCCATGGGGAAGTATGCTCAGATTCCTTTTTAAAAATACAAGCAATCTAAATATACTCAAAGTTGTGCCACAAAATAATGAAATCGAGTTTGAAAATTACATAAGTTTTTTGTGATATTAACCCAGAAACAATTTTATATACTCAAATAATCAAATATAATGGTGAAGTATGAGTATTATTGTGTAATCAATTGTTTTCTTCTCATTCTACTTAATTATAGTTATCCTATTATGGAAAAGTTTTGGTGCTAGAATCACTTTTAAGATAATCAGATATGCAGAACCAAAATGTAGGATATATTTTTCTCACTCAGAGGAATTTCAAACTTGGCAGTACACTCATATGTGAATTAAGCCAAAGAAGATGACAAGATTAAAATATATTTGTCTATCTCCAAAAGAGGACAAAATGAGTGTAGGGGAAATGAAAGTAGAGAAATATCATAAACTCTGAAATGTAACCAGTGTTTGAAAATCTAAATATTGTTTATTGGTAGCCAATGCACTCATATAAAATTGTTTCTTGCACCTAACAAAGTTTCTTGTCTTCTTGGCTTTGTATCACTTTCCTATTTTTTTTTTTATCAAAAGCTAAAGGCAATAGTCAAGGAGTGCTCCCTAAATTTCAAAGCAGAATGATAAAGGAACAGATAGGAAAACAAAAGATGACCTGAACAAAAATAACTGGCACCAAATCCCATAAGAAAGTTTCACGTTTAAAAATGTCAGCTAGAAAAACTACCATAATCACTAAAAGAATACAGTCTGACCATGCCTAGACAAGTTTTTGTCTGCACAGCACTGTCAGTGAGCCAAACACTGATACTTTTTATCTTCTTCCCATGCCAGAAAACTGCACTGGAGATGAGATACAATGATATTAGCCTTGTTTAAATCTGAATAACTTCCCTCTCAATTTTCCCTACTTTTAAACTTTGGTCTCTATTAGTCTTTCAGACCATTCAAATATTTCTTTTGTAAGTTCTTTTGTTTATTCCCTACCCATCATTTCACATGGCCCTCACACCTAAAATAATCACCTAATTCCCACTTAGTAAAAACTTAGTTTCATCCCAAATATTTTTAATCTAACATCTTATAGAACATCTGTTTAAAAACATGGGCTCTATGATTTATTCTGCAGGTTGTACCACTCATGACCATATAGGTTGCTTAAACTTCCTGGGCCATACTTTGTCATAAAAAAAAAAAAAAACTGACTAATATCTGTACCTACCTCACTAAAATATTTTGGGACTCTAATGAGTTAATACATGTAGAAATTATATACCCCACAAATGTTATAAAATCCCAACTTTTGATAAAGGAGGAAATGTAATTTTAAAATTAGACGTTTTAAAATATATCACCATTATAGACATGTGACTGTGTATATTTAGCCAAAGAAAAACAGGATATATGTCTAAAAGGAAGTGAATAAATTTTATGTGGTATACTGTCCCCTCCACAATGCAGAGTTGTGGCTGGAAGGCACCAACTCAGATCTACTTGCATCTGGGTACAGGTCTTATAACTAGATCTAACCCAAAGAATGTAAGAGAATTGATAGATGCTATTTCCTGCAGAGGCTCTGAAAGAGAGATTAGGAATTTTTCACTTTCTCATTCTACTGGTTAGAGACAAATGACAGAGAGGCCGCAAGATGGAATAAGCTGATTTATCCCTTGATCACTGAATCACCAGGTGGAAGAAAGCTGCCAGCTTCTACTGTGAGTCTCCCACTAAAACAAGGAACAGTAAACAATACCTTAACTGAAATGACCCATTTCTCTTAACTTTTTTCATTTGCTTTGATGAAAATTTGGCTTTATATACAGAAGCTTAAGTACACTGACTTGAAGTAGATGTTTTTTATCTTCTGCATAATGTTAAGAAGAAGCTAGGGAAAAAAGGAAAGGTTGGAAGAATATACTTGGCACCAGTGCTAATTTTCTGAACATCTGTAGGATGGAAACTCTAACCCCAAAATACAGAAATCTTTTCTGGTCACTGAAATCTTTTTTTAAAAACCTGCATTTAAAAAAAAAAAACTGCATGAGAATGAACATTGTTAAAACAATAAAGAGATGTATAGTGCTATTCATTCTGATATTTATCCCTGTTTTCATGTTTTTTCCCTAAGTCATAGCACCCCTCAAAAAATGTAAAAAAAATGCAACAGAAATTGAAGGATCTCTCATGAAAGATACATCAGTCCCCTAAAGTTGACATCAATTTAATCTTTTTTAAAACTGATATATTCACTCTCTAATATACATATGTTTAAGAAAAGATTTTTTAAACAACTTCTCAAAATCAATCAAGTCTTTTGGGTAAATATATAATCGAGTTAATTTTTTTTTTTTTAGTACAAGGTATATTACATACCTGTGAGATCACTTGGAGCTTGTCTAGACAGACTGTCCTATCAAATAGTATTTCCCCATCTAACAGACTAGAACTTGTGTTTTCTGTCCATCTCCTCTCTCTCCTCTCTTTCTCTCTCTCTCTCTCTCTCTCTCTCTCTCTCTCTCTCTCATACACACACACGCACGCACGCACACACACACAGACATGCACAGGCACACATGCAGACACACAAATGAGATTCTACCTATGACCAAACCAGGCCTATCATCGGATCCTTCCTAGAGCTAGTGTAGTCAGTACACTAGTAACAGACCAAACATCGAACATCTGTTTGGTTACTTTGACACAGTATTTCTCACCTTCAGCTATTAGCATTTTAGGCCAGAAAAGTCTTTTTGTCTACATAAGTATTTCCTTGTTATGGGATACTATCCTTTGCACTGCAGGAAGTTTTCGGCACTTTATCCACAGGATGCCAGTACAATGCCCCACATTTCCTTAACACAGAGTAACAACCAAAAATGTATCTAAGCGCAAGGCCCCGAGTTCGATCCCCGGCACCAAAAAAAAAAAAAAAAAAAAAAATGTATCTAACTCTAGACATTGCCAGATGGATCCCTAAGGACAAAATTTCCTCTGCTTTCTATCCATGTTTATTTTATTTTTGTCATTTTAAATTTTTTCTTATTTATTTATATATTTCTGATACAAAAATTACCCCATTTGAAAACCACAGCAGAGGCAAAACTCTTTCATTCCTCTTGGAAGATCAGAATGTAAAAAATATACACTACACTCATGTAGCAAGTGTCCATGATAAGCTAAATATTAATTCCAGTGGCTAAACTTCTACTGAAGCAATGGTGCTAGATTATCATCTACAGTTTTAATCTTACACTTTCAGCAATTTCTTCCCAATCACAAATTCCACTTTTGAAAATTCTGGTACATGAAATTTTAATTCCATAGCAAATGAAAAAAAGACTTAAAATTCTTATCAAGGATAATAAGAAAAAGAGAGAACTGGGGTTTGGTACAAGAAGAAAGACAAATTTAAACGGAAGGAATGAATGGTTTTGCAAATATGTCTTCACTAACCAAACAAAAAAATGAGACAATGTAAATCTTGGCTTTAATTTTGTATGCTTTTCTCTATGTGACGAGAAATATATATTAGTCAAAATATTTTAGGTAAGGTCTTTCTGCAAAGAGAATGATAACGTTTACTCCAAGTATAAAATGATAACCAGCTATCAGATATTCTGGAATTTTTTTTTAGATTTTTAGCTATCAGATATTCTGATCAATAATAAAACCATTGCTGTTTTTCTCTTATAAACTCTTTGTCTCTTATAACCTCTTTGTTAAGACATAGTAGCAAAATTGTGTCCCTTCTCAAATAAATTATATTAAAAATTATATCCTCACACTAAAAATACCTTTCCAAAATCACCACAGAACTCAATTCAATAATAATTTAGTCACTTAGCTGCTAAGCACCATAGATGTGTGAAAGGCATACAGCATGTATTTGCTCATAAAAGACCTCGCACATGTTTGAGGGAGGTTTAATTTACAAACAGCCTACATTGCCATACTAAACTGAATATAGTTCCTGGACTTGACCTTGTGTATCATTACTCTGTGTTTTTGCACATATACTAATCACTACATAAAATTATGTTATTCCCCTTATATGTCTGTCCTACTCATCTCTAAGATGTAATTCAAGAGATACCCTCTGCAAATCTTCATGACCCTTTCTCCAGTAGAGTTAGGCGTTCCTTTATCTTGCC
Source organism: Hystrix cristata (assembly GCA_004026905.1). Lineage (NCBI taxonomy): Eukaryota > Metazoa > Chordata > Mammalia > Rodentia > Hystricidae > Hystrix > Hystrix cristata. Next base: position 17,336 of record PVJO010018401.1, on the reverse strand, counting down.
TCTGTAGCTGTAAATAATGTGACAATTTACTGAAACCATTTCTCACGTGAGTGCCTTGTAAGATTTGAATACTACTTTCCAACCTTATATAACTGAGTTTAATAAACTAAATAAAAGCTGAAAGCATGGCAAGATGAATCAACAATACATGCAGTGACAATGTTATCATATGATAAAGTGATTAGCTAATATAATATAGATAACCCAAACTGTGTAAGTCATCTGGAGTTACCTTTCTTTCAACAACCAGATACAGTGACTCAAATCCTCATCACACATCCCTTCCAGAATTTTCAAAGATTCCCAAGAACCTTTTCAAGAACACAGTCCTGGACATCTCTCACAGAATTCTCAATTCCTGTTTATAGTTTTACTTTGTAGAGATGCTTTATTTTTCATACATGCTCACCCTATGTGTGGTCACCACTTGCCTTTCATTATTCTCCAATCCCACTATCAAAAATTTGTAACAGCTGGGCATGATAGCACACACCCATAACCCCAGCACTTGGGAGACTGAGGCAGGAGGATTTCTGTGAGTTCGAGCTCAGGACAGACCAGACCACATAGTGAGTTCAAAGCCACCATGAACTACATAGTGAGACCCTGTCTCAAAAAAAAAAAAAAATCTGTAACAGACTCTTATTGCACATTAGCGATAATAGAAAAAGATACAGCATAACACAGAATACGAAACTGAACTGCCTAACACTTGATGTTAGATATCCATATTCTGCCTATTACAGTACTTTATTAGGCAGAGCAAGCAGCTCTCACTTTCAAGACTCAGATACACCTTTAGATAGCCTAAGAAGCTCATTAAGTTATATTGCTAATTTTTAAAACTATCCTTTGTTATTGACTGAGCTGAGTACCCCAAAATTCATATATTAAAGCCCACAACCCCTAATGTGACTGCTTTTGGAGACAGAACCTTACAGAGGAAATGAAGGTAAAATGAAGTCCTAAGGGTGGAGCCTTAATTCAATAGGATTGGTGCTTGTAAGAATAGGGAAAGACATCAGAGCTTTCTCTCTCTGTGTATCTGCACACAGGGAAAAGGCTATGTGAGGAGACAGTGAGAAGGTTTGCAAACAGAGAAAGGTGTGACCAGAAACCAACCCTGCTGGCACTTCCAGCCTCCAGAACCATGAGAGAATAAATATTTCCTGTTTAAGAAAATGTCCAAATGGGAAAGGGAACAAGGGAGGAGGGGGAAAGGAACAGAGGGACAAGAGAAATAAGAAATGGAAGGAAAAAATGGAAACAAAGCTTTTGCAAATAAGGAGAGAGGAGGGGGTGAAGGAAAGGGAGGGGAATGGGAAAAAAAGAAGCAACAAGATATATCATGTACAGGTACAAATCCCCTATGATGAAAGTTATCACTATGTATCTAAAATGTACCAGTAAAATAAAATAAATTTTTTTAAAAATTTCCTGTTTAACTACACAGTCTGTACCAGAACTAGCAAACATATTCTTCCCCCAACTTAATGAGAAACAGAAAGAGAAAAGCTTTGAAATTACAAATTTTGCTTTAACATACCAGAGATAAAATTCTTATCTAGGAATAGAACTAATGAGTTTAACAAAGTCAACATACAAAAATAAATTGTTTTTCTATGTATTACCAAAGAAGAATAAGCTAATTTTAAAAAATTATGCCCCCAAAATCTTAAGTAAATCTAACAAACTGCATGTAGGGTCTACAAGCTGAACATTAAAAGATTTTAAAAAATCAAAGATCTAAAACATGCAGTGATATGCCAAGTTAATGGATTGGAAGGAACACTGAATGTTGTTAAAATGTCAATTCCCACAATTAATCTATAGATTCAACATAATTGCATTTGAAAGCCCGGCATTATATTTTGTAGATGTCAACAAGATCATTTTAAATTTTAATGGACAAGCAAAAAGTTAAAAGAACTTTTGAAAATGCTGAGTCATGAGTCACATAATGACATTTTCATCAGTGATGGATGGCATAAATGCTGATGATCCTACATGATTATAATGAAGCTGAAAATGCCTATCACCTAGTGACATCTTAGCCATTGTAACATCATAGCAGACTATATACATTCGTGGTAATGCTGGCATAAGCAAAACTACTGCTCTCCCAGTCATAAAAATACAGCACATAAAATTATGTACAATACATAATACTATATAATGATAACCAACTATGTTACCGGTTTGTACATATATATACACAGTACTTCTTATCCGTATTTTAGAGTATGCACTTTCTACTTATTAAAATAAAGAAACAAGTTTACTGCAAAACAGCATGCCATGTTACCTTATAGCAACCTTTTGCATCTCATGCTTACCAAATCTCCTGATTGCATCAAAAGACCATGTTACACAACTGACCTATATCATCTAAGTTTGGGTCAGTATATTATATAATGCTGTCCTGGCAATAAAACAACCTAGTAACATATATTTCATCACATCATATTCCCTGTGGCTGTGCTAGAAAGCTACAATAATTAAGACAATGTGGTACTGCCTAAAGACAGACACAAAGATGAATGTAACAGAAAAGAAAAACCTATTTTAAAAACTTTGTGCATGTATGGCCAATTAATTTTTTTCAAAGGTGCAAAAACAATGTCCTTTGAATAAATACTCCTGGAGTAATTATATATCTATATACCCAAAAAATGACCTCAACATATACCATACACAAAAACAACTCAAAGTGGATCATAAAGCTAAATAGTCTTAATATTTATTAAAGGTCAAGAAATGCAAATGCATATGTTTTCTTCTAGAAATTTCTAATGTAAAACATTTAGATGAAAACGTGAGAAAATTTCATTAGCTTTAAATTAGTAACTTCTTATATATGACACAAAAAGTACAATCCATAAAAGAAAAACTGATGAAATTGAACTTCATCACAACTAAGACTTCTGCTCTTTGAAATACACTGTCGAGTAAATGACAAGACAAAGCAAATGCTGGGGAAATACTTGAAAATCACATATCTGAGAAAGTACTCATTTAGAATGTAAAAGAAACTCTAAATTCAATACAAAAACAATTTCCCTGTTTTGGGCCGAATTGTGTTTCTCAGAATTCATAAATTGAAGTTATAACCTCTGGTATCTCAGAATGTGAGTATTTGGAGATCAGGTCTTTAAAGACGTAATTAAGTTAAAATTAGGCTATTAGGTTGGGCCCTGTTCCACTCTGACTGCTCTCCTTAGAAGAAGAGGAAATTTAGACACAGACAGGGATCTTAGAAGAAACCTGACTTTCTGGCACCTTGAGCTGGGATGTCTAACTTTCAGAATTGTGAAAATATAGACAGACATATCACACACACATACAAATCTAGGGATAGCAAATAACCACACGACAGGATGTTTAACATTAGCTAAACACAAATCGAAACCACTATAAGTCATGCCATTAAATTCCTGTAGGAGTAGCTAAACTTAAAAACATTGTTTTAAACTCTTACTTCTATATACAAAGTGCCTGTGAGTATCTATTATACCTCTTTGTCCTTATTTACATTTAAGGTTTCTCATATCAGAGAAACAATTCGATGTGTACTCATGAGTGTCTGATTTATTTCACTTAAGAGTATGTTCTCAAGGTGCATCCATTTACCTACAAATGTCTCTAGTTTATCCTTTTTATGGCAGAGTAGTACTCCATTGTGTAGAAAATCCACATCTTCTTTAGCCATTCATTAGCTGTTGGGCATTTAGGTTGTTTCCAAGACTTAGCTATTACAAATTGTGTTGCTATGAACATGGTGGTGCATATATTGCTGGGGTATGATGATTTTAATTCTTCTAGGAAGATGCCCAGTAGAGGAATAGCTGAATCAAATGAAACCTACAGTTGTGGTTTTTTGAGGAATCTCCATACTGATTTCCACAGTGGCTGGATCAATCTACATTCCCACCAACAGTGGAGGAGGGTTCCTTTTTCCCCACAGCCTGGCAGCATTTGTTATTGATTGATTTTTTGATAATCGCTGTTCTTTCCGGAGTGAGGTGGAATCTTAACATTGTTTTGATTTGCATCTCTCAAATGACTAGTGATGTTGAACACTTTTTCATGTATTTATTTGCCATTTTTATTTCTTCATCTGAGAAATGTTTATTCATTTCAGATGCCCATTTTTTGGATTGGGTTTTAAATTTGGGAGGTTTGATGTTTTTGAGTTCTTTGTATATTCTAGAACTTAGACCTTTGTCTGATGGACAGCTAGCAAAAACGTATTTCCCAGTCTGTGGATTTTCGCCCCACTCTACTGGTGATTTCTTTTGCTGTGCAAAAGCCTTCTAATAGGATGTGGTCCCAAGCACTGATTCTTTGTATTGTTTCCTGGGAAGATAATATTCAAAAGAGAGGAGAACTAGAAAGGGGGAAGCGGGGAAAAAAGGAAGGGGTAAAGGGAAGAAAGGGAAAAGGGAAAAAATGGAAAAATATCAATAAACCTGCTGTAAATAGGGAAGGCGGGGAGCAGAAGGGATAGGTGGGGAAGAGAGGGGAAAACCAAGATACATCATGTACAGGTAGAAAATAACTATGATGAATGTGACCATTATGTATACAATGTATCAATACATGCTCTTGGTAAAAAAATAAAATAAATAAGTAAATAAAAAGTTCCTGTGAGGATATAGAGCAACTGAAATTCTTATTCATTGCTGCTGGAATCCAAAAGGGTACAGCCACTTTAGAAAACAGTTCAGCTGTTTCTTAAAGATAATCCTAGACTCCAACCTGACCCAGCAATCCTACTCCTGACTTCACCAAAATGAAAACTTCTGCTCTTCAAAACACACTGTTAAGAAATGAATAGACAAACTATAGGTTAGCAGAAATAATTGCAAATGAAATATCTGATAAAAACTTAAAAGTTCCATTTACATAAAAAATTGCATATGATTATTTATAATAGTTTTTTGTCATAGCCAAAAAATATAATTCAAATGTGCTACAACTGGTGAAACAAACTGTGATGTATCCATGCATCTGACTACTACTCCACAATAAAGATAAACAAACTATTGATATACAACTAGATCAATCTTAAATGCACTGTTAATACACCCTCACACAGCTGTGCACCATTTAATTCCATTTATATGACACTCTAGAAATGGCCACACCACAAGGATAGCAGAGCATGACTGCCAGGGTTCAGGGAGAAGAGCTAACCACAAGGGACAGAGGAGAATAGGGAAGAGGGGAGGTGATCTATATTTTTATTGAGATAGTAGGTACACAACTGTATGCATTTTCAAAGCATACAGAATGGTACACTATGAAGAGTTAAAATTTTCTACATGTCAATTATACCTCAAAAAAACATGACTTCAAAAAGTCCTTAATAATAAGTAAATAAAGTTTTGAAAAACAATTCCTAGCTGTGGCTTCTTCCTTCAAAATTCAGAGCATAACCAGAAAGAGGGTAGGAAAGTTGGAATGCTTAAAATAGAACAAGACTATATCCCTGTAGTAGTTCAGTGAATATGAATAATTTTAAATAAGAAACTAGGAATACAGAGACATATATATAATTGTTAAGATTTCCATCAAACGCAACAAACAACTTTAATGTGCAATAGTGGAAACAGTGACTTATCTAAAATCCTTAATCTCAAAGACTTCTATAGTTTATTATTCATGTTTTTGAGTTATGAATGAGAAATTCAATAAATGCAAATGAAGGCAATGGATAAAGAAAGTCTAGCTTGTATTGGGATTTTACAGATAAAGAAAAAGTCTTGATTTTTATCTGACTGGAAGTGAGAAATCACTGTAGTTCTTTTAGAAGGAGGAAAACATGACAAAAAATTGTTAGGTAAATTACTGTATCAGCCATGTAGGGATAGAATTAAAAAAAATATTGGAGCAAAAAAAATAAAATAACAAGACAGCTGCAGAAATGAGGTGGGTCCAGGCTACGGTGATGTCCATAGACTGTATTCATTAAATCTAAAACCTGTATCTTGCCCATGTTTCACTGACTACCCAGAAATGATGTCATATTTACTGTATGAATTCCATTTGAGGTTGAGATTTAAATGGGAACTTAACCTGTGAAATTAAAACTCTCTGATGGCATGCTGACCAAAGTAACGGCAAGAACATCAGTGCCTGTGTCAGGTAGAGGCATTGCAGAAGTTAGACCTGACACTGACAGAAATTAGTTCCAGTTTCATTTTCTCAACCTTAGCTTTTTATTTTCTACCAGTAACAGGTGTTCATTTCCTCTTGGAATAGGAATATGTGGCTTCACTGTAGCACTTTACTATAGCAGTCAGAGGCAAATGCTAATGGCAGACATGGCCAAACCCACAAGAAACACAAAAGGTCCCAGTTTTGATCAATCTACTCAGAAAAGCTCTCTTTCAAATAAAGCAACTACAGGTATCTTCCTTTGAAAACCAACTGTGACTGCCCAATAGGAAACATTACTTGGTTGATTTTCTTTTGTTAAAACAAAAAGAAAAGGCTAGTAGCTTCCCCTGCAGGAATATCAATAATGTCATACCTTCTGTTGTTTACAAATTCCTGATTAGAATCCTGTTATGTAATAAAACTGCTAAAAAGGAGCTCAAACTTAAGAGAACTTTCAAAAGCAATCCATTTGTAAAAAAAAAAAAAAAAAGAAAAGAAAAGAAAAAAATTTAAACTTTGAAGTCAAAAGTATTGATTTTTGTGGCAAGGACGCAACTGGATTGGATAACAGAAGCAGTCTTCTCCAAATTTATTAGCTTGTCCATTTGCATAAATACTCATGTGTAAAGGAACAAGGGTCTCCTTTAGCCAGAGATATACACATGCTCTCTGGATGAAGTTGAAGTTTGCCTCCATATTCAAGGTCTTTTTGTAGTTGTCATCTCATACCTTATCAGGTATGGCTTCATCAGATAATGCTTATCTGGATTCTGATCTTTACCTCCTTCCTTTACCATTATGGGTTCATGAACCCTCACACACACTTCCTCTAGACCTCAATTGCCAGTGAATTTTCTAGGTCCAAATAGTTTAACGACTACTCATGCTTTATTAGTTTAACATTTAACCACTACTCTTGCTTTATTATATATTCCTAACTCCCACATTCTTGCTTGATTTCTGACTTGTGATTTAACTTTAATGTTTAATATTTGTATATACATTCAGTTTCTACTTCCCACACATGTTTAAATACCACATTGTTTCTCTGGTGTGAGAAACTGAAAGCGTAAATAAAGACTAAAATGTATTATATTGGGTAAGGGAAGAAATTGTTCAAATGGAAGGGGAACAAGGGAGGGGGAGGGGGAAAGGAAGGAAGGAACAAGAGGAATAAGAAATAGAAAGAAAAAGTGGAAACAAAGCTTTTGTAAATAAGCAGGAGGAGGAGGAGGTGAAGGGAGGGGAGGGGAATGGGAAAAAAAGAAACAGCGAGATATATCATGTACAGGTACAAATCCCTTATGATGAATGTTATCACTATGTGTATATAAAATGCACCAGTAAAATAAAATTTTTAAAAATAATATTATAGGGGCTGGGGATTTGGCTTAGTGGTTAGAGTGCTTGCCTTGCAAGTACAAGGCCCTGAGTTCAATCCCCGGTACCAAAAAAATAATAATAATAATAATAATATTATAAAATTAGTTAAAGGACTAAATGAAATAACAGATAAAGTGATTGGCATGATCTGAGATAAAGTGCTAAATAATTTCTAGCTGTACCCAAGCATTTTATATCTGGATAACAGAGTTTTCTAGTTACTATCTATTCATGAAATGAATAATAATCATTTTCCACCATAAGGGGAAATTCCTTTTTATATGCATGAAGATTTGTTCAGTCCCTTCTTTTCCTTTTCTTTCTAAACATTAAGTAATTTCATTTTCTTTCCATTGAGTCATGTTTTATAACCTTTTCATCATTTTTACTACTTTCTTTCTTCTAAGTCATCCAATGTTATTTAAATTGAATAAAAAAGAATACCTGCATTAATTTCCAATAATATTGATACAAAATTCAACCAGCACTTACCAAAACCTATTCTGCCAAATTATTATCTGGACTCCCCAGTCATGATGTGACCCCTACCAATGTCCTCAGGCATCTCACTCTTGCCAAGGCTTCAGAGAAACCAAGATGCTACTAAGTGCACTAAGTTCAGAAAAGTTCCTCTAGCACCTGGATGTAGAAAGAAAAAGTAGCAGAAGTGTCCATTTTCTGTGCATAGTTTTCATTTAGGGGCCCGATAAAACTGACCATATTAAGCATGACTGTTAGGTTTGACAGGGACATCCTCCTTGGCAAAAAGTCTCCTCCTTTGGCTGCCAAGGCTCCTAATAATCCTGTGCATTGGTTAAGCTTTTGCTAACTGAGAAAAAGCTTGCTTCTAAAGCGAAACCCATGGTATGTGTGTATCTTCTCTCAACTTCTGGCCAAGTCATCCAAATCAAGTAGTGACTGTAATATAGAGGTAGCTCCCTCCACCTCAAATGGTGGTAGGGGGAGAAAGGAATATAAAATCATCCAGGACAACCAAGGACTAACTTTCAGGGACAACAGGCCATTTGTATTTATGATCTGAAAATAAGCTACCTCATATCCTAAGTATTTCCACATGCCAGAAAACAGAGGTTACTCTGAAGAGTTTAATTTGCAATGCAGGTCCCTAGAAACACAGCTACAACCAGTGTAACAAGAATACACAAAAATGATAGAGTCCAGTAGACAATCTCATTCCTGCAAAAGAAGCAGACTTCTGCAGCCTATTGCCAGCAGTCTCACATGCATAACCCAGACAATAGAACCCACAGCCTCGCTTGTGGCTGTCCCCACTCCCTCGGTACTCTAATAGGTCTAATGGGAAGGCATGACCTACTATTAGAAATACGTGGATGAGGAAGCTCTAGTCTCAGAGGACAGATGAGGACATCTTTATGAAAACTCAAGTTGGGAGTGGCAGGAGGGGGGCATCCTGCTCACAGTAACAATTTAAGAAGAATTCACGCACGTATGTTGTGAGGGAAGCAGAAATTGGGAAATCAGAAATACAGACGTCCGTCAGGTTTCTAATTTAAAGGTTTCTGAGCAACAAAAGATAGTGTCAGGTTGTGGAGTGTGCTGGAGAGAAAGGGAAAGACAGGAAATAAATGGGTAGAAGCCTGATCAAATAGTACCTCTGCACAACGATGATATTTGGAAAATATAAGGGAATATTAACTTTTTAAAGACATGAAAGCATTGGAAGAAAATAAATGCTCTCTAAGAATCAGGAAGCATAAGTATCAAAGAGGCAAGTTTTCATGGGTCAGAGATCCCTTGAATCAGCCAATTTCTTATTGTCTTCAGTTCTTTTACTCTAACATGTATCTTTACAAGTACTATACAGACAGTAAAATAACCTACATTCTCTTTACAGAACAATTACCTATATTCCTGTTGGTGTATCTTTTACAGATTTCTCTGGGGATTATTTTTATACACCTAAGATTTAATTTTCACATGTAATAAATTACCCAAATCAAAATGAAATACATTTTTATATAATTCTGGAAATACATTTTATAATGCTCAATAATGATTAGTAATGAATAATTTTCCCCATTCCTCACCCAGGCCACCTCTGCAACCATCATCCACCTAAACAAATTAGTCACATTGGTTGAGAAAAATGAACCATTACTTTTCAATATAAATTGCAACTTGTCATTTTATATTTAAGCACCTATTTACTAGGAGCTTATATGGCAGGTGATCTTTGATCTTTTGACAGGAACCAAACATTTAAGCATGCAAAAGAGGTCAAGAAGAACACTTTGACCCAATTTCTCAGGGGCTTAGATAAATATCTGAAGAAAATCAGTATCATGAAAATAAAGTACTTTGTTTTAAAAGTGCTTAGCTCTCACTACTGCACCTAAGACTTTTTGACGAGAAAACTCAACACAACTTTAGCACCAATCTTTTTTTAATTAATAAATTTTAGTTGTCAAATAGTTTTTGATGTACAGAAAAATTAAGCGGATAAGATAAAGTTTCCAAATACAGTACCTCCACACACAAACAGTTTCTCTCATTAATATCCTGCATTAATGTGATATATTTGTTAGAATTAATTATTCAAATTGATGAATTACATTAACTGAAGTTTACTTTACATTGATTCATTCTTTGTGTCATACTGTTCTATGGGCCTTGATAAATGCAAATGTCATGTGTCCACAACCACAACAACAGACAGAACAGATTTACCACACTAAAAATCCCCTGCACTTCACATATTCATCTCCCAAGCCTTCCCTTGCCAACCACTAATCTTTGCACTGTCTCTATAGTCTTGCCTTTTCCAAAATTTCATATAGTTGGAGTAATGCAGTATACAGTCCTTCTGAACTGGTTTTCTTCACTAAGCAACAATCACTTACCATTCAAGTTTCCCCCCTATCTTTTCAGGGTTCGACAGTCCATTTGCTTTTATGGCTGAACAATATTTCATCATGTGACTATACTACAGTTTACTCATTCACCAACTGAAGGACATCTTGATTGATTTAGAACATCATTCATTCAACAGCAGGAGAGGCAAGGTTCTTACATTCTAATGAGAACAGTCAAGCAATAAACAACTTTAAAAATCAGATATATAGGATAATTTTTTATAGTGATAACTGGGATGAAGGTATAGGGATGGGATTCTACCACATGGATCAGAGAAGTCCTCTTACAGGAAATGATATTTACACTGAAACCTGAATGATAAAAAGGAATCATCCTGTGAACCTATGGTAGAAAGACACTCCAAAAAGAAGGAAGAGCAAGTACTAAGGAGAAAACAGTAAACACATAATTGAAACCTCCCAAGTAATAAATAAAACTGGTCCTTGCACCTTCCCAGCAACTACTAATAAAACCATCTCCTTTCTGAGTCCACTGGCAATGCTCCTGAGCTGGTCCTGATTGGAAATGCAGCTGGCCCATATTGAAATGAAATTGAAAGGAGTCATGTAGAAAAAATTACCATGACAAACTTCTCTCCCCTACAACTAAGAATTCAAATACTGCTCAAATATTTCATGTTCATAAAATAAATGAAAACACTAATAACAGATTTCCCTAAATCTGATTCATTTTAAAAATCCTGAATTAATAAAAATGCCTGTGCTTCTAGAAGGTAGCTCTGTCAGAAAGAGAAAAGCCTTTCAGGCCACATGTCTTTGGTATCCTATGGTCAGAAGCTTTACCTGGCCCAGTTCATGAGGAAAAACAACACGAAAGGAATATTTTTATAGCATAGCTTTTATATTCTGCCTGGGGATGTAGTTCAGTGGTTGAACTTAGTTACGTGATCACTGGTACAAAATACTTGACATCCACAATGTAAAGCAAAGGTTTTTAGAGGTCTTAGTCTATAGCAAGGTCCAAAGCAGAAAGAGGATGGCAGTGGGGCACAGTGCAGGAAAGCTGTTCATACCATGGCAGCCAGGAAGCAGAGAGACAAGGGAGGAGCAGGGACAAGAATGTACCCTTCCAGCTGACACCTTCAGCGACCCTCTCCCCCATAACCCAATCACCCTACATACACATGAGAATCTGGGGTTACATTTTAGATCTAAACCATAACAATGGTAAAGTGCTTGCCTAGCATGTGCAGAATCCTGGATTTGGTCCCCAAAACAAAGAATGAGTAGGGGCGGGGGATAAAGACGAGGGAAAAGGAGAAGGAGGAAAAGAAGGAGAAGCAGGAGGGAGGGGAAAGAGAAGGCGCAATGGGAAGGAGGAAGAGGGAAGGAAGAGAAAGAGAGAGGGAAAGGGAGAAGAGAAAAGTGACTTAGCCAAAAAAATGTATTTATCTTACATGTTAAACACATATTTGAGAAAGTATATATTTACATATTTTTTCATTTATTTCATGACCAATTTTGGAATGTTTTATATCTGATGTACACTACAGGAAACATTCAACTCCTCCACTTCTGTCTGAGAACCAATGTAGTTAGTAGGCAGGTTAGCTCTCAGAAACTTAGCTATGAGGAAGAGAAGAAAGCTAGGACTGTTGCTGGAGGAGATATTGTAATGAACGAAGTTTGCCTTCATGGTGGTGCAAGCTGTCAAGATTGTCATGGTTTTTTTGGTACCCAACTTTAACAGGTTAGTATGCAAAAGAAGAAAAATGAGTATAAAAAATAAAAAACTGAAAGCAAATAGAAAGTAAGAATTCTCAATGGAGCAAAGTCCTCAGAGGACAGAAGGATACAGGATGTGGAGCACAGAATTATTCTGGGACACAAGAAAAAGTTTAATATAAGGAAAGGAGATTTCTTGTGACACTGAAATCTCAAAGCAGTTACTGAAAGCCAACTATTCAAACTAGATAAAATATTTCACATACTTGATCCATATTACACCAAAATGGAGAAGTGAGTTTTTTATGTTGCTTTATGACTGAAAAGTTAATAATTACAGCTGTTAACTCAGTACAACATTCCTCTAAATGACATCAATGTGTCACTGCACTATTTTGGCTAAACTCCCACCGGTTTAATTTCAGAAACATCCTTTGAATAAAACGCCAAGTTAAAAAGAAGAAACATCTTATGATTTCTTTTTAATATATTTCAACTAACTTCAAAGGCTTCCTGGAAAAGATTTGTAAGGTTCTCTTTATGGCTCTGATCATAATGGAAAAGGACATTATAGAAAATAGCCAACATTTTAGAGTACCTTTTTTTATACAATAAATATGCTCCTGAAAAGTTCTTTAAAAATTGAATTTGTATTGAGGAGGCGATTTAGATCCAGAAAAACTTAATTTGTCACTTACTATTGTGTGTTCTAGAACAAGTTACTAAATAAGTTACTTTCTTGCAATTTTCTATAGATTAATCTTTTCCATTTTGTCTGGTCTTAGCTGCTTCAGAAAGCCAATGAACCCATCAAGATGAACTAAGAATTGCCTTTTCTATGAAATGTAATATTAACACCTACTTCACAGCACCCACCTGTTGTCAAATATCATGGGCTAACAGACTAAAGTGCCAGCCAATTTTACTCCTTCACTGGCTCAGTGCACCAAAGAATAGGCGTGCCAGATTTAACAAACAAAAATCAATCATTCCCCCTTAAATTTAATTTCCAACAAATTATGAGTTTGTGTTTAATACAAGTGTGTCCCATGCAATACTCCGGACATATTTGTACTGAATTATTATTAGAAAATTATTTGCTGATCTGAAATTAAAATTTAACTGGACACCCTATATCTTATCAAGCAACCCTAACAAAAGTGACACTTGATCTCCCAGGTGGTCATGGCAGAAGGATAATCAAAAATCAAAGTAAATAATAAAGCCTCGAGTGCTAGACCCTTCCCCTCAACACATGGTCACTCCATATAAATCTCTGCTGTACTTCCAAATGCTACAACATTTATTTATTCAGGCATGGATTTGGAACTTCACAGGAGACAGACTCTCATTACCATAAACACAAAAGTGCAAAAACATAAGTTTCTTTTCTATAATAAATTCAGTTTGTTTTACTCCAACCTTCATTTTGCTCAGCACAAAAGTTTAATCTAATCCTTTTCAAGTATATACACCTTAAATCAGTGATTTCGCGGTCTTTTTACATTTATAACACAATCACATTAAGGTTTAAATCTCTCTGAGATCTTTCTCCTTATACCTCCTCCCTAAGGATGAGTCTAAGCCAGAGGAGGGTTCCTGCAACTGCCAGAACAGGGCAGCTGGAAGACAGCCATCTCTCACTCATCTGGACCTCTCTTGATGCCTCACTGACCTCCCACTCTTGTTGCAATTTCTCCCATCTGGTCTTCAGCACTGGAAAGCTCCCATTCCAAAGGCAACTGACCAATCTGTGGTTCTCTCAGCTGCACTACACCTTGTGATGCTGGTGATCTCTCCTAAAGTCAGCTCTGCTTTCATACAGCCCCTCCACCTGCTTCCCCTTATCTTCTCCATATGATCAGGTTCCCAAGGCCCTATTCTCAGCTGACTTTGTATACTGCGCTGTTCCCAAGGAAAGCTACATTTTTCCCAGGGAAAAATTTTGATTCCCTTAAACACTATCTCAGAACCAAAAAAAAATTCTGCACTGACAACATGGCAAAAAACATTCACTCTTCCTCTAAGACTCCTAGACATTTTTACTTCCAGACGTCCATTTGGCTCCTAGTCACTGGTCATCTCAAATACACTGAATTTCAATAAAGCCAGTTCCATTATGGCTTTCACCCTGGGGAGATAGAGTAGTGTAGACAGTAGCAGCAGAACAATACAAAAACCATGTCTAAGTTGTTTCTGGTCCCATGCAACTCTCCTCCTCCTTTCCAGCGTGGAACATGTTTCTTGGGGTGTAAAGAAGAAGAGAGGAATACAGTCTGGTTATGTCTGCTCGCTAAGAATTTGCTTTTTGTATTATCTAAACTTGATTTTAAACTTTCTTTCAATGTAGGTGGCCCAGTGGGGGAGAAAAAAAAGTTTTAAAGAACATGATTAATATATCAAAGTAAAACTCTGCCACACCACCTTTCATTTCAATTCTAGGAAAGTAGTTCTGATTTCATATTACCCTGAAATCTAACTTTATCACACCACTCTCTCGTCTTGGTACTCTTTCAGCAGTCATCTGTAACCTCTAGACCACTGGTTCCCTTACCCAAGACTCCTTTGCCCTATAATAACTTTGTGCTCATTTGTTCCTCTCTGTTAAACAATGTCACTGCCTGTACATTGAGTATTAGGAGTTCTATTTTGGTGCCCTTTATAAGAAATTGGGAAATGATGGAGGGGGTAGGGTCTATCAAAATGTAATACACTTTCGTCCATCAATTAATGTCTCAGGTCACAAAGGCGATAATAAAATTTTTATCATATGATTATTGTAAATTTAAACAACTTACAAACCTACTCTGAATAGTAGGCACTCCCACAACTTCAGAGATGGGATATTTTTAGTACTAAAGAATGTCCAGTAGACACTGTCTCCTTATATCTCAGTCTATCAATAATCTATACGTGAACATTCACATGCACTAGAAGTTCTTCTGTTGTTACGTGAATAACCATCACCTACTTTTTTCTTTTCTAAAGTGAAATGTTGCATGGTATGTTTCCTACATCAGAGTATCCTAGTAAAAATTATTTACATAATGCAGGAAGAGTGTTTCTTCTTTTCATAAACTGGCTTTCTTTATAATTCTATCATTTTTTTATGATCTCTTCTAGTAGAAAATTGTTTCCCCACAATGAAGAACACTGCTTTTATCTAGTTGTGTAACAAATTCATATGTAACTTTTTATTTTCAGCAGACCAGCCTCACACACTTTTGGGGATTTTATTTGTAAACACATGGGTATGGTAGTGTTTAAGAAGGCAGGTTTAAAAATAATAAAGTACTTTCTTTCTTTACTGAAGCCAAGTTCTAAGTTACTTTTCTAATTTAATATACTATCTCATTTTTAATGGATTTGCCTTTTTAAAAAACCCAAACCTCTCAAATTATTGCAGAGTAATTTTGAATTTCTTTTTCAACAGAAGTTCTCACTCTTTTATTTGCTTCAGCTCTGGCCCAAGAGAACCTTCGTAAGAGCGAATTTCTAGAGTATGATTAAAGAGAATATTCGTATAGATGACTAGATGTAAAATGAGTTATGGTTTTGAAAGTATGGTTCTCCTTTATGAAGAAAATTTTAATTGCTTATAAAGTGATATAATGAAATTAATCCTTAGCAATGTCTTAATTTCATCAATTTTGGAGTAAATTCACAATGAGGGGTAGCAAATAAAAATGTTGATCGTATTTTTCATTAATAATCATAAGCTGTAAATTATCTCTGGTGTCTATAATTCCTCTAGGATGCCCTTATTATTTTCAGAGAAGTCAAAGGCAATATGCACTTCATCTTCTTATGCTATATAGCTATTTTAACCACTTTTTATTATTCTGATTGTGATTATCCTTCAATTTAGTGGTCTTCAAAATAAATGTTTTAGTGCCAAATTTCATTTCAAAAATATTAGTCATGTCATCTATTTATTCTAAAAGTGCAATTACCCATGCTCTTCAGTGTCACCAATAGTTTTTCAGTCTACTCTAAGAGCTTGATGTATGTTCTCACATACAACATAAATGTATATTTTCACTAAAGTGGGTAAAAGGCAAGGCAAAATTTCCCATCTAATTTTTTAACAAATGCACACTACTGCTTACCCAAAATTCTCTTCATTCACATGATACTACACCATACTCTTGGACTTGATGCTCTGACCCAGTATAAGAAATAATGCCTTTATCCTGAGGTATGAACCTTCAATTCAGCCTCAAAAGCTGAAAAAGAAACTCTAATACTAGATTTACTGTATTATTTCCCACATTTAATTTCTCTAAATTCATATTTGATCATCATCAAAATTGTTACAAGCATTGTAACTATTCTCAATAACTCTCACATTAAAGTTGAAGAAAATGACCAAATTTAAAATACCTTGAATTTTATAAATATAAATTTAGACATTATGTTTTCATAAATGTGTGGTAATCAACATGACACAGAGGGTGGACCACTCCATTCTGCACCACTGAAATACCAACAAAAGCTTCTGTAACTTTCAGTGTTTGGATAGAGAATCTGGAAGAACAGAAATAAACATCAATAACTAAATTAGAGGAAGGAAATGCAGTAACTCCCCCTTATTCAGAGTCTGAAAAAGAAGGCTGTATTCCAAAACTCTACTGGATCCTTGAAAGTATAGATACAATCAAATTTTATAATTTAGTGCCTTTTCTATCTTAACACTTATGCATGGTGACCATAACTTTTGCAGTGTGAGGTACAACAAGGAAACTAGAACAAATTTCTTTTTGCATCTTCACAATTTCACAGAAGACTTATTCTCACTGTAGACCTTTAAAAACGCACCATATTTCTTTTTTCTTTTCTTCAGTAAGGCACTTTCATCTTTTCACTTGAAAGAGGCACTTTATTTTTTTTTTTTAATTTTTATTTTTACCAAGAACATGTATTGGTACATTGTATACATAATGATCATAATCAACATGGTTATTTTGTACGTGTACATGATACATCTTGGTTTTCCCCCCCTTCCTCCCTTTCCCTCCCCTCCCTTCCATTCACCCACCCCTCCCTATTTGCAACAAGTGTAGCTACACTTTACCATTTTTTCCCCTTTCATCTTACTTTTCTTTTAACCTTCTTCTTTATCCCCCTTTTCCCTATCTAGTTCTCCTCTCTTTTGAATACTATCTCTCTCTCTTTTTTTTTAAACATAATATCTATTCTACCCCTTTGTCC
>PVJO010018400.1:0-36701 GCA_004026905.1 Hystrix cristata | reverse complement strand
CCGGAGGGCAGTGAGTGGGGGGCTGGGGGATGGAATGAGAAAGACGCAGAACGTGTTGGTCTGTGGTGGGAAGTGTCCCAAGGGACCGGCGGTCGGGAGCATGGAGGGAGGTTAGAGGCCGAGATGGCAGAGTGAGTGTTGCTGGAAGCAGGGGGATCTGGGGGGCTCTTCACACACCTGTCTCTCCAAGCCCTGCCCATCTCCTTCCCACTGGCCTGGGGTCTGCTGTGCCCTCTGGGTTCCCTGCCCCCTGCCCCTGTGCGCCCTGGCTCACACTTTGGGCGGGCAGGTTACTCAGAGGCGAGGTGTCACCTCCCTGCCATGTCCAAGGGACCTGGATGGGACTCCTGAGGGCGACGGAGGGGCATGGCCTCTGCTTCCTCTGAGCCTCGAGTCACCCCGCCCCGAAAATTCTAGGCCTCTCTATGAAAATGTCCTCATGAATCTCTTTGGGCTTGACGTGTCCCTTTCTCAGCTGCTTGTTCCTGGGTGTGAGGGTCAAGCCAAGGCAGCTCCAGTGTGACGGCCTCCACCAGGGTCAGGTCCCCCAGCTCACCATCCTCTGTCCCCTAGACCTGCTCCCCAGGGCAGGAGCCTTAGATCCACAGGATGGTGGCTGGTGCGCTGGGACCCCCCTCCCCAGTCCCGCCAGCCCCAATGTGGGCTGCATTGCTAACCTCTTCTGATGTTCTCTAGTGCCTTGGGGGTTCTATCAGCTGTCCCAGATATGGTATTGCAAATACTATGCAAACTGTTTAAGCTTCTGCTAATCAATAAATGCTTTATTTAAAATTGTTCTCTTGTGTGGTGCTGGGTGCCCGGCTGGGAATGGGGGGTGGGGATGCCTGGGTCAGGGACTGTGTCCAGCAGAGTCTACCTGCACCCCAGCTGTCCTGACCAAGAGCCACTGATCTGTGGTCTGAGTTCTTGTCCCATTTTACAGAGAGACTGAGGTCCCGAGACAAGGGACTTGTCTGAGGTCATGGAGCTGTGGGTAGCTGCACTTTTGACAGCTGCTCAGGTGGTGCCCTCTGCCAGGCCTGTGCAGGCTGCTGTTCAGCAGCACCGTGTGACAGGTGGGGTTGGACGGGTCACACGCTGGCACTTGGTGACAATGCACTGTGTTTACACGGGGGGAGGGGGGGCGCTGGGGCACGGCACCCTGGCTGAGGTTGTGCAGAGGATCCTGCAGCTGGGTGACATGTGTCCTTAATGGCATCCCTGGTCAGCCTTCCATGGTCAGCCTGTCCCTCCCTCAACAGGACTAAGGTGAGGAAGACAGGGCTTGGGGTTGGGGGCGAGAGACCCTGCTGGTGTCCTGGACAAATCTCTGAGCCTGGAGCAACTCAGCTATATAAGGGGGTGGCAAAAGTCCTCGCTCCCTAGTGAGGAGTGAAGACCTGTAGGCCATGGTGCTCCACAAAGTAGCGTGGCCTGCGTCAGACCTCAGTCTCCCTTTGTGGCCAAGCAGAGCCCAGGAAGGTCTGGGGAGAGACACCCACTGCCTGCCCTGGACAGTAGGACTCACCTTGAAAGGCATTCACCCGTCCTCTTAGCACTGCAGGAATGATGATTTCAGTGAGGTGGGGAAACTGACGCCCACAGAGGGGGTCTTTGCCACTCCAGGGCAGGTCTCCACACAGCCCTGTGCTGGACCCTGCACCTCAGGGGGGCACTGAATCCCTGGCACCTGAGCCCAGGTATCCTGAGCAGGCCTGCCTCAGCCCAAAGTAAAGGCTGCCCTCAGCTCAAATGTGACGAAAACGCACCTCTCTCTGGTGTGCACAAGGCTGCTGGGATTCTGCAGCAACCTGCGGGCACCACGGTGCAGATTCTGGTCCGGATGCTTCTGGGCTCCAAACCCGCACTGCCACATTCCCAGTTCTGAGGTTCAGGGATTTGCACACCTCAGCTTCAGCTCGCCTGTCTAGGATAACAACAATGTGGGGACAGCCAGGCCCATAGGGCACCACCAGCTCATGGATCAGGGGCCGCTGCCACCCCTGGCTCTGGTTCCCCAGTCTCCTGCCCTCCCATCCCCAGGAGACCCCAGATGACCCAGAGAAGGAGTGCTCAGATGGATTTATTGATGTTACCGCTCTGGGTCCAGCTGTGTGGGTGAGAGCACAGGTGTGCAGAGTGGGCGGGACACGTGCAGGAGCAGCAGAGGGGAGGCTGGGGGCACAGGCCTGCATGGCTCATCCTTCCCTGGGTGTCCTCCTACCCCAGGCCAGGGACGATGGCGGTGCACACTCCATACCTGGGACCCTGCCCCACGTCCCCCCTGCCACGAGCTGCCCGCCTTCCTGCCCAGTGTTCAGAGCGGCTGTGCCAGCAGTCAGGAGCGCCCCTGCCTGGCCCAGATGTGCACGGCAGGGAGAGACCCAGGACCAGCGAACCGACGAGCTCCGGAAGCAGCCAGGGCTGCGCTCAGCTGCTGTGGTAGATCCGGAGGCTCTGGGCGATGTCCTGGCGGCACAGCGGGCAGGTGCGCAGCGGCTGGCAGCACTGCTGGCAGCAGCAGACGTGGCCACAGGGGAGGAAGACAGTCTGGGCCTGCGGGGAGGGGACAGCGCAGTGCATGGGTCACCCGCCTGGCTCTCCTGGAGGAGCAGCTTAATCCCACGCCCTGCACTGTTTGTTCTTTGTCTTAAAAATCTGGTGGCACAGTTACCAGGAGCCAAATGTCACAAGAATATATGCCACGGTTTGGGGGACCTCGTTAGTGCTTCTTCCTCTGTTTGCAGTTCTGTGCTGATTTCTCTGTGCTTTGTAAATAACACATAAATACCCGTAATCCTCCCAACTTTCTTTCTTCTTCACCTCCCTTCCTTTCCTCTCCCTTCTTTCCTTTCTTTTCTTTTTTTTCCCTAGTATTGGCAATGGAACTCAGGACTATAAAAAAAAAAAAATTTAAGACAGGACCTTGCTAACTTGCTAAATTGCCCAGGCTGGGCTTGAACTTGCAATCCTCCTGCCTCGGCCTCCCAGAGTGCAAGGATTACAGGTGTGTGCCACCACAGATTAACTTCTATGGATGTTCACTGCCTCACCACCTTGTGTAGACACTTCCCACATCCTGTGGCAGCTGTGGGGGCCTCTGTATCTTCCACCAACCCGTCTGCCAGGCACTGAAGGGTTTCACACCAGTTTTCTTTTGGTGCTGGGGATGGAACCCAGGACCTTGGCCGTGTCAGGCAAGCAAGAGCAATAGTCCCAGCCCTGGTTTATAATTTGTGTTGCCTATGCACTTGCCCCACCCCTGAACTCCTTGTCTAAAATGCTTCCACCCCAATTCGTCGGGCGCCCATAAAGGTGTCCAGGGTTTGCTCGAGCCCGAGAGCAGGGGCCTGGTTTAAATGTATAGCCGGCTGGTCCCTCTGCACGTGGCAGTCCCTGTCCCCCTGAAAGACCAGAGAACAATCAAACTGCCACCACACTGTTCTTCTAAGGCTTTGTAATTTATACTGCTGTTTACACCTTAAGTGTAAATTCTGTAATAATTTTAAAAGATTTATTTACTTCTTTTTTTTTTTTTTTTGTGCTGGGGATCGAACTCAGGGCCTTGTGCTTACTAGGCAAGCACTCCAACTGCTGAGCTAAATCCTCAGCCCTATTTATTTCGTTTTTGAGACAGAGTCTTGCTATATATTCCAGGCCGGCCTCAAACTCACTATGTGGCCCAGGTCAGCCTCGAACTCACTGTGATACTCCTAGCTCAGCCCCCCGAGTGCTGGGATTACAGGTGTCAGCCACCACGCCTGGTTTAAAACAGTCTCGATAAAGGAAAATCATAATGTTGATGCTTCATGACACGAGAAGTGTCCCCTAATGTATTCATTAAACTGGAGGAAAAAAATCCTTGTAAAAAAAAAAAAAAAGCCAGGTGCAGAAAATGATGTTAGTGTTGATGATGTTTGGGTCATGGGACCATGGGTCACCTTGGTTTCCTGTATTTTTTATTTTGCTGTATTTTCTAAAATACCTGATGAATATATTTACGTAATTAGAGAAAACTGGCTAGAAACCACCCATGTGTCCGCAAGCACAGGCTGTGGGCAGGCCCTGCGGCACTCTGCTTACCTCCCGTTCCAGGCACACGACGCACTCCGAAGTCTGCACCTCTAGCTCCTCAGGGGGTGCTGACGGCCTCGCAGACTCGGCAGGCTCTGGGGGTGCTGTGGGCGGCTCCAGAGCTCCGAGGACCTCCCCCTCGGGTAGTTTCAATTCTGCGGGGACCACAGGGACCAGCTGAGCCAAGGGCCCCTAGGGGCTCCCCAGGCACTGCCTGGCCCTCGTGAGGGAGCTGGGGCCAGGGCAGGGTACTCTCATCTCGAGCCAGGGACAGGGTCTCCTTCGCCTTCCCCAGCCTTATTCTCCTTGTCCCATCGGTGAGACAGGAGGGACACCCAGGAGGGACACCGTCTCAGGACAGGGATGGTCACAGTTCCTGCTGATAGGGCCTCTTATCCCTAAAGTGCCAGGGTCCTTCGCCGCGGCCGGCTGGGCTTGCCACTTCCAGAGATGAGAAAGCTGAGGCTCTGAGAGGGATCTCACTCTCCCAGCGCTGTGAGGACACCTAGCGATGCGGCTGCAGAATGGGAGCCCTCGGCTAGGGGTGGAGCTTCCGCCCTGGGCTGTGGGTAGGCAGCCAGGGGTGATGGGTCCCAGTGGAGCCCCCAGTTCCCTGTTGCTCTGCCCGAGGGCCGGCAGCTCCGCCGGGCCTGAGTGGCACTCAAACCTCAGCTGCAGCCTCCGCGAGGGGCAGTCCGGGGTCAGTACCTGGCTGGGGCCTGGCCACATCCTGCAGCTCCCGCGCTCTCCGGAGGATCTCCTGCCGCAGGCCGGCCTCTGAGACACCCACCTGCGGCGGTCCGAGGAGAGCGGGCTGTGGCCAGGGCTGGGCAGGCCCACTACACGGCCTCGCTCCCGGCCCCTGGCACCTTCAGCTGGGCCCTGGTATCAGCTGAGGCAGCTTTGTGGCTCAGCACGAGGCAGCCCTGGGCACAGAGGAGAAACCGAGGCCCAAAGGAAACCAGCACTACTAACAGCCTCGGTTATCAAGTGTCAGGAACTGCAATGACAGCGGCTCCCACATGACCGAGCAGCGCCCAGACCCGCACTGTCACAGTTCGTGTGGCCAGCTGAGGAAGGACAGGCCACTGAGGCCCAGCTGCTGAGAGCCACACGATCCCTCGGCCCGCAGAGGGGCCTTGGTTCCCCCAAGAAGGTGGTGGTGGGGGTCCTGTCTCTGGGCGCTGTTGGGACCACTCAGAGGGTCAGGGAATGGAAAACGCTTAGCTTGGAGCCAGCATAGCACATTAACTGTCACTGCCACCATCCTGGGGTGAAGGGTCAATGGAGTAATTTAGCGCAGAGCTCCCGTGTACCCAGAACACGGCCAGGGCTTAGTCAGCACTGTGGTTATGACTAAAACTATGGGGCAGTTTGGGGGCCGGGCCAGATGATCCCCAGGACCTGTGTTGATCCCAGTGTGTTCTACTTGGTTTTGTTTTTTTTCCTTTTTTTTTTTTTTGAGACAGGGTCTGGCTATGCAGAAGGCTGGCCTTGAACTATGTAGCCCAGGCTGGCCTCGAACTTGTAGCTATCCTCCTGCCTCAGCCTCCCGAGTGCTGGGATTACATGTGTGTACCACCACACTCAGCTGATCGTACAGCATGAAGACCCAATCTGAGCAGGTGTGGCTGTGTGGGTTCAGTAGGACCCACAATCCTGGGGTCCTTAGGCAGGGGGAGTGTACAGAGGTGGCTGGGGTACACGGGCAGGTGTTCTGGCCATCGGATATGAGGAGGCCTTGGGCTGTTGGTCACGCCAGGCCAGCCTCTCCCCACCCCACCCCAGGGGCTGCTGTGTCCCACCTCGGCCAGGTCCCCGGGGCTCATCCGGCTTAGCATGTCCAGTGAGATGCGGTGGTGGGCAAAGATTGGCAGGTACTGCTCGGCTGACAGCTCTGCCAGGAGGGCCACCAGCTGGCGCTCCATGCCTTCTTCCTGCAAGGACCCGAGAGAAAGGTCAAGGCTGCTGCCAGCAGAAAACAAAATAGAAAAAGACCCCACTGACTGTTTCCAAGAGGAAGCAAAGAGTTTGAGTACAGCACATGTCATGTAAGGCACAGAATGTACTCTTGAGGTTTTTCCCACGAACACCTGTGTATGAACGCACGGAAGCACACGCGCATGGGCGGTGGCTGCCTTTCTATCCGTAAATGTGAAAATACTGGGCAACCTAAATATCCGGCAAGAAAGAACTTTTAAACAAATCAGGGATCTCCTGCACACCAGGCACACTGCAGATGTCGAAATGACCACGGAGAGCTATGCAGACAGCCCAGCACAAGTTGCCAAAATGGTAGGAAGAGAACAACTCAATTCTGAGACAGGCTCTCACTATGTAGCCCAGGCGGGCCTTGGCGATCCACCTGCCTCAGCCTCCCGAGTGCTGGGATTACAGGTGTTTGCCACCATGCCTAACCTCAGTTTTTATTATAAATTTTAAAAGTCTGCGTGCCTGTGTGTGGGGAGGGAGAGAGCGTGTGCAAGCACACGTGCCACACCCATCACTCACTCTCCTTTCTGTCCCTGTGCAGACCTGGCACACAGGTCACCAGGAAGATGAAGCGGGTGACCTGGAGTGACAGGCGCCAGGTCCTCACCTGCAGCTTCAAGGACAACGGCTTCTGGTTCAAGAGCCGCTGATACTGAATGAGCCAGTAGTTTTCCTGCTTGGTCTCGCTTTTGGCTTCTAACTCCGTCTGCCAAGAACAGAACCGGGCACCGTCAGCTACACGTCAGGAAATCTAAACTGGCGACAGTGGCCTGCTCCTCTGAGAGGTGTGTGGCGTCTGGTGCCTTGCTGAGAAGGCTCCTGCCACAGGTCCCGCCACTCAGTGTCGTCACCGAGACACTGGGACAGTGGGACACATCGGCCACAGCAGTAGTAATCTCAGCAGCTGCTGTCTGCAGACCGCCATGCACCAGGATTGGCCAGGCACCGATATGTCACTTTGTGTGCCACGCCCGGGGTCAGGGCAGGATGTAGCAGGCTGGCCGTGGGGGCGGGGCTTGGGCTGGCACCTCCCTGGCCTCTCCAGACTCAGCCGCCCTTGGTGACCCCTCCTGTCCCTGGGCCCCCGAGCCGTGGATGCGCCTCCTTCCTGAGCCTGTGGCCTGACTTCTTCTGAGGTGACATATCTTTCCCGAGCCAGAGTATCTGGCTGCTCCTGCACAACCGCACACTAGTTCCATGTGTGGGAGGAGTGGGCAACTTCTGATGGCACAGATGTGCCACCTGGGCTTGTGGGGGGTTCCACAAGGGGCTGATGTCACCCTTTACAACCAGCACGTCCCAGCCTTGGACGAAGCTGGGGACATTTTGTGCATTCACAAGGACACAGGAGTGGCCTGGACTTTTCAGCCCCAGCTGGTGGGCCCAGCTCTGTCCTCACTGCTCAGGTGCCCCTGGGTCTGGAGAAGATGCCTGTGAGCGGACTCAGCCACTCTGATGTGCCAGACTCAAAGCCAGCCGGGTGCAGGGGAGTACGGGGCCAGGTCCTGGAAGACATGCTCGCGCTGCTCCCAAATCCTCAGCTGGAGACACTCCGAGAGCCTCGCTCACAAAGGCTAACAACCTGAGCAGTCCACATGCCCGGCATCATGGCCTGGCCATGGAAAAAACAGTGTGAAGATGGGAAAAGAGGCTGCTTGTTAAGGGGTACATGCCTTCTCAGGCCTGGTACATGCTGGGCGAGTGCTCCACCACTGAGCTACGGTCCCAGCCTTTTTTCTTTCTGTGGTAGTGAAGACTGAAGGCAGGGAGGACTGAGCTATAGGCCCAGACCTTTTCTTAAATTTTATGTTGAGACAGGGTCTTGCTAAGTTGCTCAGGCTGGCCTCAAACTTGTTATTCCCCCTGCCTCAGCCTCCAGAGTCGCTGGGACTGGAGGTGGGAATCGCCACACCCTGATGGGGGCTACACTATTTCACTTATGTGAAACAGGCTCATATACTGCTATACCAGTAGATAACTCACAAGTGAAATTCCCAAGTCGTGAACCCACGCGCACGCATGGAGGCCGAGCACGTACCAAGAGTTCCCTGAGTTCTTCCTCCCGCTGCTTCTTCTCCTTGAGCAGCTGCTGGAGCAGGGAGCTGAGCACCCAGCGCTGCTCTGCAACCACCTCCTGCAACACAAGACCCCGCCGGGGCCGCCATGAGTGCGGGCACCGTGGTCCCCACGCACAGTGGCAGGACTGAGATGGGCCAGCCCAGGGTCACGCTCGCCGGGCGCTCATCTCTGCCCCATGCCTCCCGGCTGAGTTGAGGGCACAGCCCGGACGCCCTCTGCCCTGGCATCCCATCCGCTCCCTCTCAAGCCGACGTCTCCCCTCCTAGTGGCCTAAGGTCAGGTGTGGGAGCCTCGTGGCTGATGACAATAGAGCACTGAGTACCATCAAACAGAAGAAATGACAAGCAGAGCCCGGTGACCACAGGCACGTGGGCAGAAGCGCACAGCAGGGTGGGCCGGGGCGGAGCCCCACACAGGTAACGAGGAGCCACGCAGGCAGGTGGAGTCCATGTTGGCGTCCTTCGCCACTCACCCTCTCACCCCCCAAGGCCCTGACAGCAGGCTGCTGGAGCAGCCTCCGGGTAACTCCAGCGCCTCATCTGAAGACTGGTTTACAGCTCACTGAGGACCGCTGTCACCTCCTCTTCTCCAAAGGCCTGATGACACAGGCTCCGTGATGGCGTCTACTTTGCAGGAGGACCCGGGAATGGAAGTGGCATGCCAAGGTCACAGCGCACCTGGGGCCGACCGGACAGCACACACGACCCAGGCGACAGCGCTCACCCAGCACGAGACCCCACTGAACACAGACACGGGACAGCGACAGAGGCTCACTCAAAGCCTGGCGTGCCACCTGTCCTCACACCTAGCTGTGCCATCCCCACTCTGGCATGTATCTGGGGGGTGTGAGGTCCAGGGGAAAGGGCCACACAGCAAAGCTGTGCTGGGACCCAGACTACTGTCCCCGCATGTCTGTGAGCAGGCCTGGGGCTCAAACAGACGCTGCTGCCCTTCCCCTCCAGACATCTTCTTGGTCCCCAAGGGGTCCTTCTGCAAAGATGAGCCCAGGGGTGCAACTAGTGGCCCAGAAGCGTGGCTTAGGGAGGCAGAGCTCGGCAGCAAGCACTCCCCACAGAGGAGATGAGAGATGGAGGGGCGACTGGGTAGGGAGAGGGGCCTCGGCAGTGAAGCCCTCCTTCCTCTGACCGGCCTGCTGGGCCGGGGGCCTCCTGGGGACCAGCGCCTGGTGGCCCTGCCTCTGGAGCGGAGAAGGAGCCTGGCCCTGGCGGGCCGTGAGCAGCTGTCGGAGGCCAGGAGGGGCGGGAGGGCGGGTGGCAGCCGGGGAGCCCTACATACCTGCAGCGCCTCAGTGTCCAGGGACTTCCTCTTTAACTCCAGCTGTGTCAGCTGCAATAACTCAGTTTCTATTAACCTAATCTAGACAGAAGACGAGACGGAGGTTTTATTCACACGGGCCATGGTTCTGTGTTGTGCTGCTGCCCTCTGATGGCTGGGCGGGGTCTAAGAAAGCTTTCTGGGGAGGCTCCGGACTGAGGGGACCCTGTAGGCCTGGGTGGGTCCGGGCGCCTGGGGACACGGACAGACTGGTCTTGGTCGTTATTGCTGACTGAGAGTGGAGCGGACATGGGCCTGTCCCAAGCGGGCCAAGCGGGCATGGAATAAGGGTGCCCGGGATAAAGAGAGGCCTGCCTTGAGGCCCGGGGACAGTGAGGGACAGTGGCTGGCCAGATTCTCTTGCTGCAAGCTGTTTCGGACAGCAGAGGGCAACGGAAGGAACTGAGTGTGGATATTTATTGAGCATCTACAGAGTGTTAGACCTGTGCTGATCTCACTACGCGTAACTCAAGCTGGCCTTGAACTCTCAGCAATCCTCCTGCCTCAGCCTCCTGAGTGCTAGGATTATAGGTAAGCACTGCCATACCCAGCTCTATCTGCATCCTTTCATTAGTTCTCCCTGTGGTGTTAGGAGGTATCACTGCCTGCACTGTACAGACAGGGAAACTGAGGCTCACAGAGGTTAAGTGACTCAACCAAGGACACGGAGCAGGGAAGGGAGAGTTCCTAGGGAAGTCCCAGCTCTAGGTGTGAAAGGGAAGAGCTGCCTGAGGGGGGTCAGCACTCACGCTTGGGGAATCTGGGGGTCACAGCCTGTGGCCAGAGACTTCTCTACCCTCCTCCCACGACCTGCGTCCATCCCTGAGCTCCTCTGGCCCTATCAGCCCCGGTCAGAGGAGTGAGCTTCATGTCCGGCGATGTGGGGTTGAAATTAAAGAGGGAAATAAAAAGGTGAGCGGGCTGTGATCAAACAAGAAAAGAAGAAGAAGAAGAAGAAGAAAAAAACAAACCCATGCGACAATGTGGAATTCAAAGTATGTCAAACATGACGCGATGAGTGTTCCTGCAGCCCGGAAGCCTGCGCCACCTGCGGTCACCTGCCCGCGCAGCCCCGGCCCCTCGAGGTCACGGCAGGGTCTGGACAGGAGCACAGCCCCTCGTCCAGGCCGAGGTCACCCCGCTGCAGGTGTCGGACCCGGGGGGATGCTGGGTGGCCTCGTTCACCCTGGTGGGGAATCTGATCTGCCCCCAAGAAGCCCCCGGAGTTCCTGTTCAGTCTGAGCCACCGCGGGCCCACCCAGGCTGAGCCTGCCCAGCGAGGCAGCCCTGCCGAGGCACAGTCACCGCTGAGTGGTCAAGGCCGCGCGCCAGCACTGCCCTGTCTCCGGCCCCAGCGTTGTGGAAACAGTGAGAAAGGGCCAACTTGCGGGGCGGGACTCCGGTGGGGCTAGGAGAAGCCTCCCACCAGCAGCCCAACAAGCAAAGCCTTCCGAAGGGCCGGTTAGCACACTGAGGATTCTGGCCTCACTGGCTGCCGCCCACAGGCAGCTCTGCAAGGCATGTCCAGTCCCGGCCCAGCACTCACCTGGTTCCTGATCTGCCGATGCATCCGGTCCTTCTTCACCTGGAGGGCCTCGAAGGCCGCCTTCTGCATAGCGCTCTGCAACAGAGACCATGTCTGGCTACTCAGTGCAGGCCGCCACTTACTCTGAGTTTCCCCACAGGCCAGCTGGGGAAACAAGATCACCTTAAAGATCACCCTAAAAACACCTTAAGTGGGAGGCTGAGGCAGGAGGATCCTTCAAGTGCAAGGCCAGCCTGAACTACACAGTGAGACCCGCAGAATCACAGGGAATACCAGGGTTCCAGGTGCAGCTACTCCAGGCTCTCCTGGTATGGCACAGGGCAGAGGAGGGCAGAGGGGAGAGGGCAGAGGGCAGAGGGCAGAGGGCAGAGAGCAGAGGGCAGAGCCATGGGCTGGGAGAAGGCCAGAGGCCCCACCATGGTCTCCTGTGGGCTCCGCCTCCGCCCCTTAGGACAAGGCCTCACACAGGGTGGATTCTGGGACCAGAGGCCCCGCCAGGGTCCTGCCCGCCGGCCCCAGTGGTTCACACACCCTAAGGTTGGGCAGGGCTCACCTCCTGCAGGATCTGGCTGACGGCTTTGTTCTGGTCCATCTGCTGCCACGACAGGATCTGCTGGAACCGTTCATCCATCTCGGCCATGCTGCCGGGGAGACAGCACACTCATTTACTCTGAACACTTCCCGAGTGCCTACTGGGCGCCAGGCGCCTTGGAGGAGACCAGTGTGACTGTTTATTCATTCTGCAGTAGTGATGGTAGCCTGGTGTGGTGGTGAATGCCTGTAATGCCAGCACTCGGGAGGCTGAGGCAGGAGGATTGCCAGGAGCTTGAGGCAGCCTTAGCTACACAGTGAGTTCGCAGCCAGCCTGGACTACGTAGGGAGACCAAAAACCCCACAATACTGATGGAGCCCTGCGGGGACTGCACCCCTGACGGGAGACGTGGAGTTTGTCTGAGTCTCACAAACACAGAAAGAGAGTGGCAGGGCCAGAAGCAGGCACGGAGGCCTCTCGGGCCCTCAGCCAGCTCCCAAACGCCCTCTGCGATTTCCCAAGTGGCCACTTGGCCGCTCCCCAGCCCCCTCTGTGGAGGGTGTGCTTGCGACCTCCCTGGGGGCCCTGTGGCCAACCGGGACAAGGTCTGAGGCACATCACCCCACTGTGGCCTGTGCTCGGGCCTCCAGGCTAAGGCTGGTGACTCTGGTACAGACCTGTGACCTCGGCTCATCTGCCTTGGTCTTGAGTATGTTTCCTATTAATAGTTACTTGTTGGGCCTGAAGTGGTAGAGTTACGCTCACCAAATTCTCTAACGATTCTACAGGTACCTACTGGCTTTTTCTGATAGGAAAATTTAAGGCTCAAGCCAGGCGTGGGGGCGGGTGGCAGTAATCCCAGCACTCTGGGAAGCTGAGGCAGGAGGACTGCAAGTTTGAGTCCATACTTGGCAACTTAGTGACTTAACAAGACCCCGTTTTCTGGTTGTTTTGGATGCTGGGGATCGAACTCAGGACCTTGCACATACTAGGCAGGTGCTCTACCACTGAGCTAAATTCCCAACTCCAAGACTCCAATTTAAACTAATACATTAAAAAAGGAGCTCGGTATAGTGGCACACAACTGCAATCCCGGCACTCTGGGAGGCTAAGGCAGGAGGATCACAAGTTTGAGCCCAAACTGGGCAGCCATCAGTGAATCAGTGAGATCCTGTCTCAAAATAAAAAAAAACTGGCTGGGGATTTAGCTGGGTGTGACGGTCCTGGGTTTGATCTCTGTCCCTGTCTCCAATAAATGGGAATGACCATTGTCGCTCTGTCACTGCCCCACACCGGCTCATAGGACCCAGCTTGAAAGATGAGGATGGCCAGGGACTTCCTTCAGTGTGGCCAAGGCTGGGGTGTCCAGGCAGGGGCCTAGTTGCCAGCTCCAGCCTGTCTGGGTCCCTGCACCAGCGCCCTGGGGCCCCACCTGGGACTCAGCTTCCTTACCCTACCTGGAACAGGCCTGCTGGACCAGGCTCTGCCTCTGTGACTCGTAGGCCATCTGGACGAGCCGACTCCTGCAGCTCTCCGTCAGCATCTGCTGCATGGCGGCTGCGGACAAGGGTGAGGGTGGCTGAGAAAGGGGCAAGCAGTCCTGGGACCCAGGATGGGCCTTGAGGCCTGACGGTCACACCGAAAAAATGGTAACTATTTTTTGAGACAAGATCTCACTATGTAGTTCAGGCTGGCCGTGAACTTGCTATATAGCCCAGGATGGCCTTGAACTCATGGCAATTCTCCTGCCTCAGCGTCCTCAGTGCTGGAATTACAGGGGTGCACCACCACACTTGGCCATGAAAAGGGTGACTTTTAAAGACAAATGCAACCTGAGCTCAGAAGGATGACTAACTGTAAACACCAAGTGGCATACACAAAATCTATAATAGTGTCACCCAGAAATACTACGTTTTGTTATGTATTCTTCCAGTCAATTTTTACGCATATTTATGGATTTTGAAAAATTAAAATGAAAGAATTGAAAGCAGAGATTTGCCAGGTGTGCATGAAATAAATTAATAAAAAGGGGAGGGGGTTATATGGGGTGGTACCTGCCTATAATTCCAGTACTTGGGAGGTGGAGGCAGGAGGATCTTGAGTTTGAGGCCAGTTGGGTTACGTAATAAACTCAAGCCCAGCTTACACTACATAGCAAGACCCTGTCTCAAAAAATTAAAATAAAATAAAATAGAATAACGCAGGGGATAACTCAGTGGCAGAGCACTTGCGAGCACGCACCCGGGCTCAATCACAACACCGAAGAAAAGAAGGCAAGCAGAGCCTCAAACAGGTGTTTATGCATTCACGTTCCCAGCAGCACAGCACCCAAAGGGTGGAGACAACCCTCATGCCCCGTTGCATGAACAAATAAACACACTGCGGCTATATACACACTGTGGAATAGTATTCAGCCTTGAAAAGGAAATTCTGACTCCTGCTAAACTATACTGGCCCCTGAGAACAGACACTGTAGGATTCTACTTAAAGGAGGGACCCAGAGTGGTTAAATTCATGGAGCCTGAAATTCACGGACGGGGGTTCCCATGGGCTGGGCCAGGGGCACAGGGAATTACTGTTTAACGGAGATGGTTTCATTTCGAGACACAGAAGTTCTGGAGACGGTCAAACTGCAGATTTCAAATGGTTATAATGGTCAATTTTGGGGCTGGGGATTTATCTTAGTGGTTAGAGTACTTGTCTAGCAAAATGCAAGGCCCTGAGTTCGATCCCCAGCACCAAAAAAAAAGAATGGTAAATTTTATGTTGTGGATATTTACCATAATAAAAGAAATTAAGAGCCACGTGTAGTGGCCCACGTCTGTAATCCCAGCACTCGGGAGGCTGAGGCAGGAGGACTGCCACGAGTTCAAGGCCAGCCTGAACTACACAGTGAGACCCTGTCTCAAAAAACCACAAAAATAAATAAATAAATAATAAAATAAAAGGAAATAAAATGGTATCACACTCGCCATTGTTCTTCTTCCTCTCACGAACATTTGCCCATGTTGGCATGATGATGTGACATTAATGGCTGCCGGGGACTTCGGTACGCAGATGACCAACATTTACTTAGATAACCTTCCATGCTGGGGCATTTGGACTTTTTAAAAAAATTATTACATGATACTTCAATGAACATTTGAATGTGCACATCTATTTATCTGTTTGTTTGATTGTTTGTTTGTTTTGAGACAGGGTCTCACTATGTAGTCCAGGCCAGCCTTGAACTCACTATGTTGCCCAGGCTGGCCTAGAACTCATCGCAATCCTCCTAGCTCAGCCTCCCAGGTGCTGGGAATACAGGCTTGTGCCACCATGCCCAGCTCCTTGATTCTATAAATAAGAAAACTGAGGCTCAGGAAAGTGAGGGACCATAATGTTCCTAGGGTCATCTGACTGGTGCCCTCACTGGGACTCTGAACTGGGACTCTAATACTGGGTGCCCTCCACTCGTGCCCAACAGAGAGGCCTGCGTGCCCACCCCTCGGCAGCCAAGTGCTCTCTTGGGGCCTCATCCTCCCTGTCCCGAGACTCACAGGCGATCTCCTGTCGCCGCAGGTTCTCTGTCTCCTCCTGGGTTATGGCCATCAACTGCTCCATTCTTATCCTAGGAAGAAATTCCACCCTTTCATTGGGCAAACGCCATTCCCATCAGCTGACCGCCACTTCTTCCAGGAAGCCCTGGAGAGGAGTGCACCCAGGCGGGGCCTGGTCAGCTTCGGTCTTGGGGTGAGACACTGAGTGTAAAAGGGTGAACGTCCCAGTGGCCAGGGTGCCAGAAGCCAAAGCTCCAACAAGGTGCCCAGAGGCAAATGGGAAGATGCCACAGTGCTGGCAGATGAAGCCAGCTCATTCCCCACCCGGTGAGTGACTTTTAGGAAGAGCCGTAGGTACTGCTGCTGGCCGTGACCATGGCTTTTGGAAGGTTTGTTAGCACCGCTCCTTCACGTCCTGTGCAAACTTCCCTCAAAAAGAGTCATAAGCCAAGCATGGCTTTTTTATGCAAGAAATATACATTGTCCATGCAGCCTGCTTCACATCTGACTCTTTCTCTGGAGTGTGCACGCTTTGCAGAACCCGGAAGCAGTGGTTCTTTCTAATTTGGTGTTTTCTCAGGGGTGCTTTGGGAGACTTCCTGGCATAATCCCCGGAGGAGTCACAGCCATGTTCCCCCTGGACTGCACCCCCGAAGGACTCTTACCGTTCATTTTCGAGTGACTTCAGAATCTCAGAACTTTGCTTTTGCCTGTGGAAAAACCAGAAAAGGTCCCTGCAGTCATCTGCGAGCTGCAGAGCTGCCCACCTCATGCTCTGGCTCTGGCTGGGTGGGGACATCGGGGACCTCGCAGGAGCTCTGTGTTCTCTGGCCACTCAGCCACTCCAAGTCCCAGGTTTCCTCACCTGTGAAATGGGAATGAAAATAAACAAGCGAACAAACTGTGTAGGCCATCTGTGAAGAGTAAACAAGAAGGCTGGGGATTTAGCTCAGTGGTCCAGCACTTGCCTAGCAAGCACAAGGCCTTGAGTCAATCTCCAGCACCAAAAAAAAAAGAAAGAGTAAACAAGAAAATATACACAACATGTTTGGCACTAAGAAGCACCATAGCTAGCAGTGGTCGTGCAAGCCTGTAATCCCAGCACTCTGGAAGCTGAGGCAGGTGGATCGCTGAGAGTTTGAGCCCAGCCTGGGCCACATAGTGAGTTCAAGGGCGGCCTGGACTACATAGTGAGACTCTGTTTTAAAACAAAAGCAGCATCCAGCACATGTTTGCTGTCCTGGACTGTCAGGCATTGTGCAACTGATAGGTGGCAGAGGGACCTGTAACCCCAGGACAGAGAGGAGGAGGCTGGAGGCAGCAGCACCTGTTTCTGGAATCTTCCTGGAAGAGACCCTCGCTGGAATCCTCAGGCTTTTTGAGATCTCTGTCTAGCCCTTCCTTCCCAGCCCCACTGAGACTCCTTCTTAGTAGTTCCTACCTAGGACAGAATTTGTTAAACTAAATCTCACTCTAGAGTGAAGGGCTGATGCAGGCAACAGGATATTGGCTCAGTGATCTCAAGTGGTCCAGCAGTGGCAGGAGAGGAGATGGGAACGGGTGGCCTCAATCTGGGCCCCCGAGGGGCTTCGCACTGGCAGGGCTCTGGGCCGGCCTGGCCAGGCACTGACCTCTGGTTCTCTTGCAGGAGCTTCTGGATCCGGCTAGCCACGCTCTGCTCGTCCTCCTTCAGCCGCTCCTGCAGCCGAAGCCGCTCAGAGTCCAGGTAGCGCTGGTGCGCGCTCAGGCCCTGCTCCAGCCGCGACTGCTCCTGAGGCGGGGGAGGCAAGGTCACAACTGGAGGGACCTGAATGCTGGCGGAGGGTCTGGGTCCCCACCCGGATTGTGGGTCCCCGCGTGACCAGCCGCATCCCTCCCTGCCTGGCCTCACCGCGGTGGTCTGCGCTCGAGAGGCTGGCCAGTGGCCGGGCCGGGCCCTCCCTTCCTGCTGCCTCCTTCAGGCCCCCGGCTGCGTGGTGAGGTCACCAGCTGGCACGCACCTCCCGGAGTGTCTGCAGGACCTCGTCTTTCTGGCTGTGGCTCTGGCGCAGCAGCTGAGCATGCTGCCGCTGCCCCAGCTCCAGGCGCCGCTCGAACTCCAATTTCTCCAGCATCTTCTGCTCCTGCGCGGATGGGGACCCTGGTGACCGAAGGCTCAGCTGTGGGCACCAGGACGCAGGAGTAGTGGCTGTGGGGGAGGTGATTTCTTACCTTCCGCTTCTCATAGTCTGAGAACCTATCCTGGAGGGAGAAGAGATGGCAGTCAGGGAAACAGGACGGTGTGGTTCTCATTGTCACACATGCCAGGGTCCCCGGTGCCCTGGCTTCCTGCAGACCCCAGCCCACCCCGACCGCTGCATCGGAATGGGGGCCTACGAAGGGGAAGGCCGGCGAGGGGAAAGTGCGCCTGACACAGATGCTCCGGACGGTGACTCCGGTGGGGCGAGCGGCCTGTGGCTGCCAGGCGAGGCTTCGAGGCTCAGCATCTATAGACACAGCCAGCCAAGCCTGCTGATCTGACAGGGGTGGGTTCTAGTCTGATGGGGGGACCCAGGGGCTGCAACCCTGACGCCTCCTCCTGACAGCAGCCCCGACACAAGAACAAACACACGCACCAGCAGGCGGGCTGGCCTTACCTGCCACTCAGCCTCCTCCCTTGAGAACCTGTCTGTGGGTCCATCAGGGCTCTCCCAGGCGTTGTCGGCCCCATCTTGCTCCAGAACTGGCAGCAGGTACTGAGAAGGGGGGTAATATTCCAGCCCCAACTCTGCAGGACATAGGACATATGGTGGCCGGGAGGGACCCAGAGCTGCCGGGGCCCACCGCCCTTGCTTTCCTCCTCTCCCCTCCAGCTCTCCCCAGTGACGGCTGCTGCTCGTGTCCTCCCTGAACGGGGCCTCTGCAGTCACTGTCCTCCCCCAGGCCTGGGTACAGCGAGTGCTGAGGCTCAGCCTCTGATTCAACTAAGGACAAGATGGCAGAAAAGATGGAGATTAGCTGTGACTAACAACTAACAACTTCCTGTGTGTGCTAACAACTTCCTGTGTGTACGAGGCCTGGGCCAAGATGCTGTCCTTCAGGGCACCAGGCAGTTTCGTCCGGGTCCTGCCCTCTATGCTTTCTATTGCACAGTGTGTGTTTTTATTGTTGATTTGTGGGCACTTTTTTTTTTTTAATTTTATTTTTGGTGCTGGGGATTGAACTCAGGGCCTTGTGCTTGCTAGGCAAGCACTCTAACCACTGAGCTAAATCCCCAGCAATTTGTGGGCACTCTTTACCTCGGGTCTCCCATATATATTGTAACAATCTTGGGTGAAGGTGTTCAGAGAAACAAGTTTCAAATTTTGACAGAGTCAAAATTTGTATATTTGGAAGGACACAGATAGGCAGTTCACGAGAAATGCTAAAATGAGAAAATATTAAAATACCCAGGTAGGCAACATTAAAATAATACTAGGCTCTGCTGTTTATCAGATTGGCAGACTTTGTTTTATTATTATTTGTGTGTGTGTGTGTGCAGTGCTGGGGATGGAACCCAAGGCCTTGGCCATAGTAGGCAAGCCCTCACCACTAAGCAACACCCAAGCCCCAGACTGGCAGACTCCTTTTTTCGTTTTTGTTTTTTTTAGACAGGGTCTCACTTTGTAACCCAGGCTAGCCTTGAATATGTGACAATCCTCCTGCCTCAGCCTCCCAAGTTAGCCAGGTTATCCTTGCAGATATTCCTCAGAGGAATGGGAACAGAGGGCCTACGTCCACTCGCCTTCCTGCTGGGCATACGGCTAGACGTGGGCCTGAGGAGTCACAGGGCATTTGAATGTTCAGCTCAAGCAGAGTTTTGACAAGTATTTTCTGAGATGGGGGTCTTTCTGTGCTGCTCAGGTTGGTCCCAAATTCCTGGGCTCAAGTGAACCTCCTGCCTCAGCCTCCCAAGGGGTGGTACCACAGGTGTGGGCTGCATGGCCTGTCAAAAGCTGGGCCATTAGAGTTCCTGCTGTTTCTTTTCCTTTGCTAATTCTTGGTACAGGTAGTTCAATTTTGTTCATTTTAGTGGGTATGTAGAAGTATCTCTTTGCAAGTTTTTTTTTTTGGTGGGGGAAGATCTTGCTATGTAGTTAGGCTGGCTTAGAAGTCACTATGTAGTCTAGGCTGGCCTGGAACTCCTGCCTCAGCCTCCTGAGTGCTGGGATTACAGACATGTACTACCACAGCTGGCTTTGCAGTTTTATTTATTTTTTTGGGTGCTGGGGATCAAACTCAGGGCCTTGTGCTTACTAGCCAAGTGCTCTACCACTAAGCAAATCCCCAATCCAGCTTTGCAGTTTTAATTTGTCTTTTCCACTTTTTCAGACACTTCTGGCCTCCAGGACATTCTCTCATGTAAAATTCCTATTCACGTCTCTTGATGGTGTATGTGCATCCTGCAGCTATCATCTGTTCTGGCCCCAAAAGGCATCTTTGGCAGACGGGAAGTTTTGATTTTAACTGAATCTAATTTATCAATCTTATGGTTAGGGCTACCTGTCTCCTGTTTAAGGAAGAGATTATGGTTCATTTAAAACATTTATTTATGATTTGGGGATGGGACCTAGGGCCTCGCACATGTCAGGCAAGTGCTCTACCCCAAGCTACACCCGAAGCCTAAGGACTGACTTTTTCCGTAAGGAGATCCAACTGCTCTAGAATCATTTACATATTAAAACATTGTCCACTTCCACTCCCCTGCAGTGGCACCTCTGCCGTACACCAGAGGATGTGTGTGAGTCTTGGGCATGCGCCCAAAGCTCCACAGGGCACAGGACCCCCAACTGCCGATGCCCAGGCTGCTGGGGTTAGCTGCTCCTGCTGGGGCCAGGCCCAGTTGCTCTGATTTTAGCTCCTTCTGCAGCCAAGCTCTGCCCTTCCCCCAAGTCCAAGCAACCATCGTCTGCCCCTGGAGGACCCCAATGGCCTCTTGTGCCCATTCATTCTTCTACTCCCTCCCGAGCCCCATCTGTGACTCTGTTTCCCTGTGTGATCACCCACTGTGCCTGTTTCCAGAGCGGCCAGGGTGCCCCAGGGTGGCCTTTGGGGGTGGTGGCCACCTTTACCTTTGCAGAGGAACTGCTGAATGGCTGCAGTGCCAGCGCTGCACACCTCCTGCGGTGGGTAGACCATGGCCGAGGCATCGAGGCTCAGCGTCTGCAGACACAGGGCCCCTTTACTGCGCAGGTCACAACACTGGGCAACACAATCAGAGGCGGCCTGACCCGATTCAGGTGGGTGCTGTCGCCTGCTGCCTGGCCCCAGCTCCAGAACATGCAGCTGGCAGGCGGCAAGCACCCAGCCAGAGCGTTTGGGCAAGTCGTGAGTGGGTGAAAAAAGTTATGAGGGCAGCAAGAACATGATTCCAACTCTGTTAATGGAGAAAAAATTTGGAGAGAATGCGCACCTGCCAGGGAGCTGGGGTCCCAGGGCAGAAACCCCACCCTGGGAGGCCGAATGGAAGGCAGATTGGCACGGGCAGGCGGTAGGGCCACGTGGTGAATGAGTTAAAATGACATCATGTCTGGTTGCACTAGCCACGTTTCAAGTTCTCGGAGGCCACGGGTGGCCAGCGGTCCCTCCGTCAGCCCAGGGGAGAGGCCATTCCCATGAAGTGGTGACAGATGCTCTAATGACATCCAAATCCCAGCCCAACACAGTCTTGCTGTGTGTCCTTGGCCAGGTCAGTGTCATACACATACAGTGTCACGGCTTAGATCTGGGGTGGCCCTCAAGGCCTCATGTGTTCAGAGATGGATTTTTTGCTTTTATTTTTTGGGGTTTTTTGAGACAGGGTCTCACTATGCATTTTAGGCTGGCCTTGAGCTCACAGCCATCCTCCTGCCTCAGCCTCCCAAGTGCCAGCACTACAAGCATGTACCACTATGCCTGGCCTAAGAGGTGGGTTTTTAGGTGAGTGGACCAGGGGAATGCAGTGGATTAACCCACTGACGGGTGCATAGCTGAGTGTGCTGTTAGGAGGATAGGTCTGAGGTGGTCACCGGAGGGGGACCAGGGACGGTGAACCCTCCTCCCTAGCTTCTCCCTTCTCCCTCTGCTTCCCGGCTGCTATGATGTGAGCAGCCTTTCTCAGTCAGCCCTTCTACCATGCACACAGTATGGCCTCACTAGGACAAACTGCTGCTGGGCGTGGTGGTGCACACCTGTAATCCCAGCACTCAGGAGGCTGAGGCGGGAGGATCACTAAGAGTTCATGGGTATGAAATGAATAGCTCTCTGACCTTTTTGCAGTTCTGGGATTGAACATATCACGGGTGTACACTACTACTGAGCCACATCCCAGTCCCAGAGCACCTGCTAGACATCTGAGGGTCGCTTCAAGATTAGGAAATGGAGGGGGGGACTTAGCTCAGTGGAAGAACGCTTGCCTAGCAAGCACAAGGCCCTGAGTTCGATACCCAATACCGCCCCCTCCAAAAAAGTGCCCGATTCTGTCTCGCCATGACTGTGACAGCCCACTGGAGGGGGCTGCTCTGTGCCAGTGTCTGCTATGGGCTGACCTCTGTCTCCTTCCCTAAATTCTTATGTTGAAGCCCTAAGCCCCGTATCTCACAACACAGCGGCTCAGAGGCAGGCTGGGCTCTCATCCAGTATGACTCGTGTCCTGCTCTTTTGTTTGTTTGAGACAGGGTCTCACCATGCAGTTCAGGCTGGTTTTGAACTCACTATGTAGCCCAGGCTGTCCTCGAACTCATGGTGACACTCTCGCCTCAGCCTCCCAAGTGCTGGACTCACAAGCGTGCACTATCACACCAGGCATGGTGTCCTTCTAAAAAGAGGAAATGTGGGTGTGGCCGTGCACAAAAGGAAAAGGATGTGAGGACGCAGGCCAGAGAGGCCACCCATAGCCCAGGAGAGAGGCTTCAGAAGGACTCAGCCTTGTCAACACCTCGATCTTGGACTCCCAGCCTCCAGATCACAGGAACAGAAATTTCTCTTGTGTACGCCTGCTGCTTCCTGGTACCTTGTTGTGGCAGCGTGTGCTATCTCATCCAGGGTCCCAGGAGGCACTCCCCCTCCCCTCCCCTGCCCTGCCCTGCCACCTGCGACTCTGATGAGAACAAGACGCTTCTGTTATTTACGTCTCAACATCTCCTACCTCTGCCAAGTCTGGTTCCAAAGCCACAGGTTTCTTTTGTTCTGGTTCTTGGTTTTTTGAGAAAGGGTCTCGATGTGTAGTGCAAACTGGCCTTGAACATACTATGTGGTCCCGACTGGCCTCGAATTCACAGCAATCCTCCTGCCTCAGCCTCCTGAGTGCTGAGATTACAGGTGTGAAACACCATGCCTGGTGGGCCACAACTTTCAACAAGAGTCAACCCTTCTACACTCGGCACCACTCTTTTCTACTCTAGACGAGTGGCAGCCAAAGTGACATTGCTGCACGTGGTTGCACACCGGTCTCTCCACGAGCTCCTAAGTGCCACACCTCGGGGGTCCTGGGACTGGGCACCGTGAGGAAGGGGCGGCGCTGAGAAGACCCAGGGAAAATGGCCCCTCACCTCCAGTGTCCGCACATGAGCCAGCATCTGTGGCAGCCTCTGAACCCTGTTTGCGCTGATGTCGAGGGTGCGCAGGCTGCGGAGCTCCCCCAGGGTGTCGGGCAGCTCCTTCAGCTTGTTGTCTGGAGAGACCCCGAGGGCAGAGCTCAGTGCCCCAAAGCCTGGCCCCACTTCCGGCCCAACATCTTCAGGACTCACGGGGCTGGGACGGGCGCTATGGCTGGATGACCGTGGGCAACTGACTGGTCCTCCCGGGCCCCAGTTCCTCATGTGGAAGCTGGGGATAACCCTGCTGCTCTCTGCCTGCTGTGATGCTTGTCTCGATGCGGGCCGCTCCCTGAGTGCGCAGGTGCCAGTCACCGCAAGTGACGTATCACTCAGGATCACTGCTGGGTTCGCTACGGCTCTCGCCCTGTCCTTCTACTCTTCCCCCCTCTTATGATCACTAACCCGAGTGACTGAGTCTGGGCCTGGCTGTGACCGCCAACCCTCTCCCCACCGCTGACTGCCCCCCTCCAAGGGGTCCCAGGAACCCTGGTTACTATGGAGACAGAAGGACCTAGTTCCAGTGTCACCCTCTATGCCTGCTGGCTCCCAGGCGGGGCACCCACAGCTCGCAGAGGGACAGGGCTTGTTGGCCATCTACCTTTCACGTTGAGGGTCTGGAGCTGGGCCAGGTTCCCAATAGAGTCGGGGAGATGTGTCAGTTGGTTTCTTTCCACATTCAACACCTAGGAAAGAGCAGGAAATGACACAAGAGGCCACACAATGACAACAATGACTCCCGCCACTCCCTCTCCACTGCTCCAACCCAGGCACTACTAGGGCACTGCACACAGTGGCCTTTTTTCCTCCTGCCAGCCCTGCGAGGAAGGGACAGATTGGGGACTGAACACAGGGCCTATGCACCGGGCTATGTTCCCAGTCCTTTTTGTATTTTATTGTGAGACAGGGTCTCATTAGCTCACTAAGTTGCCCAGGCTGGGCTCAAACTTGCGATTCTTCTGCCTCAGCCTCCCAGAGTGCTGGGATTACAGGGGTGCACCACCACACCCGGCTGAGGATGGTACAGGTTATGATCCCATTTGAGAGAAGCAGAGGAAGAAGGGGCCAGCAGAGCCCAGGACAGGGCAGGCAGCACAGTCAGGTTCAAAGGGGTCCCAAGTCATGGTCCTTCTGGGATGTGGCACTGCAAAGGAGTGAGGTCAGCAGGAAGCCGCACTGGGCAGCCATTCAAAATGGATACAAAAGGAAGGTATGCAGCCATGAAACATAATGGCAGATAAATATTTGATGAACCAAAGGATGACTACGCTCTATTATCGGACAGCCACAAGTTAAAAAATAGCAAAGGTAGCAATTCTAGAAACACACACGTGTGTTTACAACATCCCCCAGAGCCTACACTAAGGGATGCATGTGGCTTAAAGTGGGGTCAATCACTACTGCTCTGCCCTCTATATGATCCCGGGCAAGTGATAGCCATCTCTCTGGACCTCAGTTTTCCGTAAAATGTGGCAGCATTTCTGGGCATGGTGGCGCATGCCTGCAATCCCAGCAGTCAAGAGGCTAAAGCAGAAGAAGTGCTGCAAGTTCGAGTTCAAGGCCAGCCTGTGCCACACAGTGAGTTCAAGAGCAGCTTCCATTACGTAGCAAGACCCTCTCTCACCCCATCGCCCACAAATGAACAACTATAGACTGCAATCAGTGCTCTTGGGATATAAGCAAGGTGGAGACACAGACAAGTAAGGGGCTCCACTTAGACAGTGAAGACGGGGAAGACTCGCAGGGACACCTGGGCTCGGAGGTGAAGGACGAGTCCTGCACACTGCCCTGGGAAGTCACTTGAGCAGAAGGCAGAGCTGCAAGGAGAGGCCTTGCTGGGGCAGGGACAGAGGACAGAGGGTTTGGGTGACCACAGAGCCATCACATGAGATCTTTTTTTTTTTCTTTTTGGTGCTAAGATGGAACCCAGGGCCTGGTGCCTGCGAGGCCAGTGCTCTAGCCACACCCCGGTGTATGTGGGGTCTTCTGGGTCCTAGTGGGCTTTTTTGTTTTTTGAGACAGGGTCTCGCTATGTAGCTCAGGCTGGCCTTGGACTTTCTATGTAGCCAAGGCTGGCTTGGAACTTGCAGCAATTCTCCTGCCTCAGCCTCCTGAGTGCTAGGATTACAGGTGAGCACCACCCTACCTGGCTTTTCTGGGTCTGAGTGACTTGGGTAGCTTCTGGTAGAATGGGGGCAACATTAACACTGCCTTCGTGGCATGACTGTAAAGTGCCTGCAGCTTGTGCCGGGGCAGACTTAGCTCAGGCTGGCACAAAGTAGGCACCTCGTCAACACAGAGACTGCTGCCAACAGGAGCAGAGAGCTGTGTGTCGGCACAGGACCCAGCACTGAGATGCAGACTCATGGGGTGCCTTTTACTGCGAAGCTGCAGAAGCTCAGGATGACGTGCCCAAGAGCACAAGCCAACAATGTGATGGCGCCGCCTGCCACCCCAGCTGTAGGGAGAGACGGCGGGGCAGGCCCAGCGCAGCCTGCATCTGCTGGCGGAGCACAACCAGAACACCGGCCCAGAGAGTGGGCTTGTGTCCTGCAGCCTCACCTGCAGGGCCGTCAGCTGCCCCAAGTCATCGGGAAGGGCTGTCAGCTGGTTGTCATGCAGATCCAGGACCTACAGAAAGGACGCACCTGTTAGGCCTGCTGAGGAAGCTCCTGGGGCTCCAGGCTCAGAGCAGCAGGAGGTGACAGGGGCTGCCTCATGCCAACCCAACACCCACCCCTTCCTCTCCCTCTAAATGTTCAGCATTCCCACCTTATTTTCTTTCCCAGACTAATACGTTATTTCCTTCTTTCACTTATCAAATGTTTATTTTTTTCCTGTTAAATAAAAATATGTTGTAAGACAGTATCCATATACTAAAAAGGAAAATGAGTCGAGTGTGGTGGCGCACAGCCATAATCCCAGTACTAGGGAGGCTGAGGCAGGAAGGTCTCTGCGAGTTGGAGGCCAACCTGGGCTACACAGTGAGTTCAAGACCAGCCTGAACTATGTAGGCCTAAACAAAACAAAGCAGGCCAGGTCCCACCAGCCAGAGATCCCCATGGAGGTGACATCTTGCATATACTGTGACTATGCCCAGCCCCTGTCCCGAAGGGGCCAAGAGTCAAGTCAGAGTCTGCCCAGGTTGCCATGTTTCACACATTGGCTGCAAGCTGCCCTGGGCACCCTTCTGTCCTTTCTAGCTTGGGACCACTGTTCCCATGCTGTGGGCCATCTTGCCAGCCACGAGTTTAGGATTAACTTTCCAGCCGTCATGTAAACCACCAAGTGTGCTCATCTTGGTCATCCTGTGCATGCGCAGCACACAAAGGTGCCCAGTACATTGCACTGATCAAATCCTAGACTGATGCTTCTATTCAGGCCTGCCGGGGACAGGCTGAGCAGACCCAAAGGTGGCAGGGGGCCCAGCTGCCACCTGGGAGACCACAGAGTCCCCACCACCTCGAGTGGGCCCCGTACCTTGATGGTTGCCAGGCTCAGGAAGCTGCAGGATTTGGGAAGCAGGGAGGTGAGCTGG
Organism: Hystrix cristata; assembly: GCA_004026905.1. Lineage (NCBI taxonomy): Eukaryota > Metazoa > Chordata > Mammalia > Rodentia > Hystricidae > Hystrix > Hystrix cristata. Next base: position 10,474 of record PVJO010018400.1, on the reverse strand, counting down.
TTTGTATGCACAATCAACACCTGCGCGGCAGAGATGGAGGCAAAGTTAGGCCGCGGAAGAGGGCAGGCAGGGAAGGCTGGAGGCGAGGCGGCGGCAGCCCTGTAGTGCTGGGGGCATCTCTGCCGGCCAGACACACAGGGTCTGCTGTGAGAGCCGTGAAACTCCTGAACATAGAATCAGATGACCTTCAGATCTGGAATTTCAGGGATGAAAGGGATCTTGGAGGTCTAATTCTACCTTCCATCCTAAGAAAAGATAAGCTTTTTTTAGGTTTTTTTTTTTTTTTTCGATGGGATCTCACTATACAGCCCAGGCTGGCCCCCAATTTGCAGTGGTCCTCCTTCCTCAGCCTCCTGAGTGCTGGGATTCTAGGTGTGCACAACTACACCTGGCCAGGTGTCCTGATCTTAACCTTCCCCAGCCTCAGTGTCATCTTGAAAAATAGGAAATAATAAAGAACCTGACTTCCAGGGCTGTCAAGATGATTAAACGAGCTAATGGACAAAGTGTCCTTAGCCCGGGGCGGGCACATGGTCCGGTGCTCCACCTCTGTGGGCCATCACATCCTGTTAGGTGTGGACTGCTGCTTTCATACGTCCCAGGGTGAGGAGCGCACCACACTGTGGCTATGGAACCCTTCTTCCCTGTCTGCATCTAGAGCCTTCCCTTAGTCCGCACGCAGCCCTGCACCGCCCTTCCTTAATATCCTTCATTCCCCTCCCCGCCTGCCCTGAGCAGCCAGAATGAAACGAGCGAGCAGTGTCTGTCATTGCTCCTGGGGTTACCAAGCACATGCTGTGGGGTTGGCATCACATCCCGCTGTCTCTAGCACCCCTTCAACCTCCCAGGACCTCCGAGAGCATAAACTCTGAATGTCCTCATTTCCCAGAGGAACAAACTGAGACATCAGAGTTAAGGAAGTTGCCTGGATCACAAGGCCAGCAAAGGGCAGAGCCGAGAGCGACCCAGGGCTGTCCCTGCCTTGGGCCTGCTTTCCCAGCTGCACAGACCTGCTGCAGGCTGACAGGTGACAGTCATAGAGGGGGGAGGCAGCTGTGTCTGGAAGAGAGCTCCTGCCATCCCCTCGTGTTTTAGAGGAGCAACGCTCTGAACAGGGAGACTCAGCTCACCTTCTTCTGTAGAACTTTGCATGTTGCAAAAGCCCCAAATGGGATCTAGGTGAAGATAAAGATGAGTCAGTGCCCTGCCTTCTGCTAGTCTTTCATTTGTTCTCTGTGTGGCACTGATGTGAGAGACGGGCAGGGGTGGGCAAGGGTTGAGCGCCAATGTGGAGAACGTGCTCAGCCCAGGAGGGAGGCACCTGGCCAGCCACCGCTGCCATGAGACCGCCCCACCCTGCCCCATCCTGCTGGGCCTGCCCGTCCCACCCACCTGTCCTCACAGTTTGGGGCTGCAGACTCCTCCCTCCTCTGGCACCCCAGGATCTCTGGGTGTACTTTCTCACTAGGCCCCTTGAGTCTTGGAGATTATTTTGAGGCCAAGAGATCATCTCAATTCCTGGCTAGGGATTTAGCCCAGTGGTTAGAGCCCTTGCCTACCAAGTGCGAGGCCCTGAGTTAGATCCCCAGCACCCCCCCAAAAAAAGATCATCACAATTCTCTTAGACAAGAATGGAATCCGAGGAAACACCTCTCAACTAGTACTACTGGCTTTTTAAAAGCCCTAGTCCACATCTATGTTTCCTGGGGACATGAAATCTATGAAAACAGGAAGGATCAATTTTGCAGCCCACACGTGGCCCTCAGTTTACCTCTGTGAGCTCACATTTAGAGATGTCAAGAATGTCATCTGCACCAGCTTCTTTTGCCTAAGGAAAAAAAGAATTTTGGTTTGTTTATTTATTTATTCCATGGCTCTGGGAATGCAACGAGGGCCTTGAGAAAGCTAGGCAAGAAATCTACCACTGAGCTACACCCCCAGCCCTGAGCACTTTTTTATTTAAGTGTTTAAACAAAACATCCTTGTGGAGTGAACAAACCGGGCAAAGAAACAGAGAATCAAAAAAAAAAAAAAAAACAACAAAAAAAACAGAGAATCAAGGAGCTGCAAGGGACCACAGGCACAGCCTGGCTTCCCTAGTCCATTCTGAGGGTGGTCCAATGACCCCTGCTTTCCCGGAGCCTGAGGTCCAGCCGGGAGAAGACGAGTTTGCTCAGCTAGAAGGGGCTAGGACTTGGCAGAGGGCAGGGGAGGCAGGTTGAAGGGAGCACGGCAGTGCGAAGTCCTACTGCGTGGGGCAGGGGGTGAGCTGGGCAGGGAAACCCACTTCCCCTTACCAGACACATCTGGTACTCCAGGCGTTTCCGAGCCTCCTCACTGGGTTTCCGCTTCCGAAAGAAGAGTGGCATCCTTCTCTTTTCCCAGAGTGATTTTCAAGACTCTGGGACACAGGAGAGAAATTAGCACCTGGGGACCTGTGACAGTTCCTGACACCCAGGATGGGCGGCACAGTAACAGCGGGCATGCAGGTGGTCTGCTGCACAGTGAGCTCCATCCAGGCCGGTTGTGTCTACCTTGCCCATCAGTGTCCTGGCCCCCACCCTGACCCACCGTGGGACCTTAGCATAATCCCTTCCCATCTGAGCCCCATCTCTCCTCCGCCTGAGGGACGTTTCCTCAGGTGCTTTCCAAGCAGGCTCCCTGAGGACCTCTGAACAGACTCAGCTGCAGGGTCACTTCCAGCCCCTGCAACCCTGTCAGGGTGGCACTAGCCAGCCATGACGTAGGAAGCTCAACTACATTGTACCTGAGAGATCTATGAGTTAAATAAAAATTAAAAAGCAATCCTCGGGCACTTTACCACCTTTGCAAATTTTATTCCATTTGCTTCTCGCCACTGCCCTATTTCGAGTGGAAAAACCAACACTCGTTAAGCTCAGCAGACTGGTTACATGGCTTGGATTGCAGCAAAACCAGCCGGGAACCCTGGTCTTTCAAGTCTCAGTCCCGTGCAGTTCGCCCAACTTCCTGTACTCAAACAACTTAGCACACTAAGTACGCTGTCATGGATTCAGAAGCCAGGTGCTCACCGCCTGCTCCGGCCCTGCACATATCTGCAATGAGCCATGCTCGACAAAGGACAGTGACAGGACAGAAAGCAATCCTCTCACGTGGTTTAAGTCCAAGATCTGCCACCCACCACTGTCACTATCGGTTTCTGAGCCTGCTCAACTGGAAAGTCTAACACTGGGTTTTGTGAGAATGAATCCAGTGGTTTTACATCTGTGAAACCCACGACACAGTCCTGGCACACATGGACGCTCAATAAACAGAAGCTACAAAGCACTGCACGTGTGACAAACGCTAACTCAGGGACTAACTACTACAGGAGCTAGGGAGAAGAGAGAAGTGGTTGAAGACACACACTGGGTCCTCAGAGGAATGGGCAGAGCTCACAGGGCTCTGCCCACAAGGGCGGGGCTATCAGGGGAGGTTGCCAGGCCTGCAGAGCTGGCTCAGGGCAAGCAGGTCACCCACCTCCCCGCAGGGATGTGGAATGGCCTTCCCCCACCCCTTCCCTAATGACAGCGCTTGGCCTTCTGGTCCCCAAGGAGTGGCTCTCCCTCACCCCTTTCTGATATCCAGCCCTCCCCAACCTCCTCCCCAGTGACCATGGCTCCCCCATCCGTCCCACTCGGCTCTTTGTAATCTGCCTCCCGATGTCTCTCCCTCATTTATCCCCTTCCCCCATGTTCAGCCCGGATGGGGAGAACCACACCCATGCTCCCCTGGCCAGGCTGGGCCAGTGGCCGACCTGGCTGTGTGGACGGTGAGGTCCCCGCCGTTCGGACCCTCGGATGGACCGCAAGGCAGGCCGGTCACTCGGAGGGTTTGGTCATAGGCGCGGGACCGCGGACTCCCGGCACGGGCTTGGCGGAGCTGGAGTCTGGTCTCCTCCAAACGCAGGAGCTGGGACTAAAACTCAGAATCTCAAAAAGTCATGCAAACCAGGACGACGAAGTGTGAGACTGGGTACAGCGCAATCGCAGAATTAAGAGCTGGCCTGGACTTTGACCCGAATAGATTGTCTGAATAACTAAAATGCACACATCACCAAAGGGTCAGAAGGGGCCTGCAGTTGCCAGACACTGAGCTCTAGGAGTGGAGCTGCGGACCCCTCAAGGGATGGGCGGGGCTCTGGGACTGGGTGCCTGGGACCCCGGAGTGACCCTCAAGATAAGGGAACATGGGTACCAGCAGGGCTCAGGATCTCAGAAGCCCCCTCTTCTCTGACGCTCCCTGATCTAAGTACCCTGAACGCCCTTTCCGAATCCCTAGCCCCAGCCAAGCGCGGTACCTGACTTTCCGGCAGCCGGCTTCAGGCGCCTGCCCACAAGAAACATGGCGATGAGGGCGTCGCTCGGAGGGTGGGCGGGGTCGGTCGTTCTCGCGAGAGTAGTGCTTTTCTGCCTATATCCGGTGTGGTCTTCAAGCCTTCCGGTCTTTCGGCTTTCGGCTAGGAGGAGGCTAAGGTGTAACTTTCTTCGGTCGTCCCGAATCCGGGTTCATCCGACACCAGCCGCCTCCACCATGCCGCCCAAGTTCGACCCCAACGAGATCAAAGTCGGTGCGTGCCCCAGCTGCAGCCTGGGCTGCGGATGGAGCTTCGCTCCTTCCCGCGGCGCATCGGGCCTGTGGCTCCCGCCGCGTGTCTTTTCCCGTACCGGGCTCCAGGGCCGCGTTTCCTAGAAGCCTTCCTGCGCTGTGTGGCCGGGACAGGGCTTTCTCTTTTTCCGGGCCTCAGCTGCCCCACGTGTAAATGGGGAGGGAGGACCGGACGACCTGCGGCGGCCTTGGAGCCCGCACGCGTTAGGGTAAGGCTCGTGCCCGGGCGGCTTTCTCCTCCCGGCCGGGGCTCGGCGCTGCCCGGAGAAGAGGCTGGCGTGGGCAGGGACTGCGGCTCGGGCCCCCTCCGCAGAGGCTCTCACCTTCCCTTTCTCGCAGTGTACCTGCGGTGCACCGGTGGCGAAGTCGGCGCCACGTCCGCCCTGGCCCCAAAGATCGGCCCCCTGGGTCTGGTAAGTCATCCCGGCTGAGAGCCACTCCTTTCCCTAAGTGAAAGCAGGGTTCGGTACTTTCCACGCAAACACGATCGTGCGCGAAGACTAGGTCTTGAGCCACTGTGCTGGTACCAGCCCCCATGCAAAGGTCACACCTGAAAAGTGGGACCCGGAACCTGACGTTGTAACTAACTTTCAACTTTTTTTTTTTTTCACTGCTGCTTTTGGTTTTAGTGACCCTGAGGGATGTGAGGGCTCTGGAGTTAGGAAGAGTTTGGGCTTTGTGACATTGGGCACCCTGCTCTTTTCCTGGGTGGGGAAATGGGCATAGCACCCTTGGATAAGGTGGAGGTACTTTAGACACTTGTGTTTCCAACGCTGCTAAACGTAGTGGGTGGCCGGGCGTGGTGGTGCCGGCCTGTAATCCCAGCACTCTGGAGGCTGAGGCAGGAGGATCCCGGAGAGTTTGAGGCCAGCCTGGGCTACACTGTATTATTTTGTTTTTGTTTTTGTTTTTGTTTTTTGGTGAGACAGGGTCTGCCTGTGTGGTTCAGGATGGCTTTGAACTCGTGGCAGTCCTTCTGCCTCAGATTCCTAGGTCCTGGGATTACAGGTACGCGCCACCACTCCCCGCCTGGGCCACATAGTTTAATCAAGGCTGGCCTGAACTACCTAGGGAGACCCTGTTTCAAAAAACAAAGCAAAACAAAACATAAACCTGGTGCCTGCTGTAATCATCTTTACCTAGTCTTACCAGCTTCGCCTGCCTGCTTCCCTGTTTCATACTGTGCATACCCCTGATGTCAATAGGCTTTTCTTAGTGGTACTTAGGAGTAAAGGATTTGAACCTATTGTGTCCTAGTTTTTTCTCCAGTTTATGGCCCTAGACAAGATTTAATCCTCCACTCTCATTTCCCTGTTTATACTAAGGTGGTACTAGTGCCATTATTAGCTAGGTACCTGCAGGTGCTTCTGGTGGCTCCCTGTGCACTGGCCAGGTTTTAAGACTGTTCCAGCTTTGGGCAGTGTGGTTACATGGCTTTGTTTCTACAGTCTCCAAAAAAAGTGGGTGATGACATCGCCAAGGCAACTGGTGACTGGAAGGGTCTGAGGATTACAGTGAAACTGACCATTCAGAACAGACAGGCCCAGGTACGTGCTTGTAGTGCTTGGTTTGAGGAAGGGCAGAGGTAGTCACCCTCCAGTCCCCTGGACAGAAGGGAAACTGCTAGTGGGGCACTGCGGTGGGAAGGCCTTTGTCAAGAGCAGGGACCTGGGTCAGAGGCATAGACTCAGATATCAACTCTTGTCACCAGTGTGGCATTGGGCAGACCACGTAACATCTCCCAGGTTAGGAATGTGTTCAGGGTCATGTATAGCATGTCTGGTGTCTGGCCTCAGGTTCCTGAGGGCTGGCCCCTGTGCCGGCTCCAGCCGTCCTTCCGTGGCAGTATTGTTCATTTGAGGTGGGGTGGACTTAGCACAAAGTCTCTTCTGCAGATTGAGGTGGTGCCTTCTGCTTCTGCCCTGATCATCAAAGCCCTCAAGGAGCCGCCAAGAGACAGAAAGAAACAGAAAAACAGTGAGTCGGCTTCGCCCTGTATTGCTTTCAGAGTGGTTTGTGATGGTGTATGCCCAGCATTTAACCCACGGCTTCCTATTTCCTTTAATGAAACCTGGGTGGCATGAGGACGGCTGATGATCAGAAAATGCCATGTGCCATTCCCCAATCCCTGTGGGGCAGGTCCCACTCCAGCAAGAGTGAAACATGAGCCAGGGAGAAGCAACTAAGAATGAGTGGTGACTAGTAATCAGGAGACCACTTAGGTCTGGCCAATACACTGGGCACTTAACCCCAATAATTTAAGCTCCTTTAAAACTACTAAGGTCCCTCCCACGCCAGATTGGTGGAGTCCCAATGGGAGACGTGGTTTCCTTCCCTTAGCCACCCGCCACTGCACCTGACCAGTTCTCTGTTGGCTGGTGCAATCCAGTGGTGAGCTGATAGTGACCCCAGCTAAGGAAACAGGGTTGTTCTTCATGTGGGCGACTCTGTGCCGAAAGCATGGGAACAGCCCAGCCTGGAAGCAGGTGGAGGACCAAGTTACGTGTTCTTCTAGCCTCTGATTGTGACAAACTATTCACTGTTTTTTCTATTCCACAGTTAAACACAGTGGAAATATCACTTTTGACGAGATTGTCAACATTGCCCGACAGATGCGGCACCGTTCCTTAGCCAGAGAACTTTCTGGTAAGAGCAGGCTGATGTTTGACCACCTTAACTGTGATGTGAGGTGTTTTCAGTTAGTGGCCAGAGTTCTTGTCATTTAGGTAGGCACCTAAGGTCTAAGTGTTCTCTGTTTTCTGAGTTTGAGAAAAGGGCCCAGGCAGCGAGATGGTGTCTTAAATCTGCATTAGAATAGGAGAGCACCATTCCCTCCCTTGCCTGCTGTAAAACTCAAAATAACTCTGACCCCCATATCTGGGGGTTGTGGGAAGCCAAAGGAAGGGCCCCACTGATGTAGCTCTGAATTGTAGGGACCATTAAGGAGATCCTGGGGACCGCCCAGTCTGTGGGCTGCAATGTGGATGGCCGGCACCCTCATGACATCATAGATGACATCAACAGCGGTGCTGTGGAGTGCCCGGCTGTAAGTGATGGGCTGAGTGTCCTGCTTGGTACGAGGGGTGAAACCAGAGGGGGCAGCCAAAGGCATTTGTCAGATGCGTGGGGGATTGGTGCAGACATCTTTCCTTTTATTAATAGGATTTTTGTTTTCCTCCCACAGAGCTAAGAAGCCTAAGAGAATATTTCAATAAAGTGATCTGACCCCCAGTGGTTCTGCTTTCTTGAGGGAACTGGCTCCTTGTGGTTAGTGGGCCCGTGGTGGCCGGACCTGTAAGGTATTCTGAGTGACAAACTGGTGGGTGACGTCCTGCTGTGTATGGGATGAACTCGGGAAAGAAACCTTGGGATGAGTTCCTTTTGGGGGACACTTGAACATTCATAGTGAAGTGGGAGTCCAAGCGGCCCTAAGGACACCTGGCACTCACTTCACTTGGGTACGAGAAGAAGAGACACTACACACTGAGTAAAAGCCAATTAGAGCCCTTTAATTAGCCAGCGGTCAAGAGTTTGCTAGCGTGTCAGTACCTCTTGACAATGGTTTGTAAGAAAAGAGGGTCTTTCATAGGACGGGGGCATGGTTACATTCCATAAAAGAATCCTTTTGATAGTTACAAAAAGGAGTTTGTGTTAAAAAAAAGGTGTTGTTTTTTTTTTAACCCTATGTTATCTTAGTCATGTCTGGCCAGGAGCCTTCTCAGGCAGTCATTAGTTACTAATTAAGGAGTTTATCATAAACCAGGTGGTGTAAGGAAGGGGGGTCTGGAGAACACAGTGCAGGGAGGAGGATTCCCAGGGTGGGTAAAGACTAGAAAATTTTTTACTAATCAACAGATGTCCGGGCCTTCTGAGGTTCAGGGCCCACTCAAAAAATGGAGCAGGAGTATGAGATGACAACAACAGTTAAGCCATTTCATTAGAAAGAAAACCTAGGGGAAAGCAGCCCTCCAATTCAGGCCATTTTATTTGTTAATTTATGGTGCTGGGGATGGAACTCAGGGCCTTGTGCTTGCTAGGCAAGTACTCTAACCACTGCGTTAAATCCCCAGCATTCTGGCCATTTTAATTAATCTGGGAGGTTTGGGAGCCCAGGGCAGCATGCGCTCCAAAGTGCTGACAATAAAAACCTGACCAAGGCTAGAGCCCTGCGAGTTAGTCATCCGTCGTAACTGCAGCCCACCCTCCGTGGTGCCCGTTTTCCTTCCCTTAGTGTTCTGACCTTGTGCTCCCCCTTCTCTTTGACTAAGACACCAGGCACCAGGACGGGCTCCACCCAGCAGCTCGAAGTACTCTACAAGGAATTTCTGGGTACCAGAAAAGACTTGGCTCTCGTTTTTCCAGTGGTCCCTTTAAATCATCCTGGGTAAGGACTAAACTCCAGGAGGGATGAAGGAAAGAAGGTACCTAGGTGAAGGAGTCGCCCCAGAAACCAGGCTAAGGCTAGGAAGCTGTGAGATCTCACAGCAGGTCTGCTGGCAGTGTCTCGGAGGTCTTGCTTGGTAACAAGCCAGCGAGTGGCACAGGTTTTCAGTGCAGTGTCAGCAGGACGCTAGGTCTGCATGGGAGAAAAGCAGGCTGACCAGAAATACGGCCCCAAGGAACACTGCCCTTCCCATCAGGAAGGGGGCTGGTGCGTCCTGTGACTTGCCGGTCACTCTCCCCTTCTGGTTTCTCCTGATGTGGGGGTTCGCTTGTAGCTCCAGGGGTATCTTCTCACCTGAACCCTGAGATTGGAGACTAGGGTACCCTAGAACCTTGACACTTAGGAAGGGAGGTTGAAGATGTTAGGCAAGTTCTTGAGATTCTGTCTGACATGTAAATAACTGACAGGTGCTTCTGCATGTGACTGGGCTACAGGCTGTACAGTGAGCTGTTTCTAGGTGCTCTTGGGTTATCACACTGACTGAGTTAGGGGTTGATCGGCTGTCACTCGTCCTGTGTCCCCTTCCTCCCCAGTGTGCAGTCTCTGGTGTCAGAGGAAGGCTGAGCTGTACCAGAAGGCCTTCGTGCACTCTGTGCACTCTAGGGCCTCAGGCCGCTGTGGATCTGCCGATGCTGACTGAGGGACAAACTGTGGTTAAACCCCTTCCTGCACTCGCCACACCCCTAGGGCTTTTCTCCCTTGCGGATGATGGGATGCTGGAAGGGGGGGTGAGGGCTGGGCTCTCCTCAGAAGAACTTGACACACTGAATTTAACATGGCTTCTCCCCAGCGTGCGTCTTCAGGCGGATTAGGAGGTTGGTGCTCTGGCTGAATGCCTTCCTGCAGTCTGTGCATGCGTAGGGCTTCTCCCTGGTGTGGCTCTTCTGGTGCAGAGAGGGAGAAGTAGCTGAAGGTCTTCGCTCTGTGCCCTGTGAGCCAGCAAGGCTGTGCTCTTGAGGGGCTCTCCAGTGCGCAGGAAGGACCAGTCACCAACTGGAGTCCTGTCCCTGCTCGCTGTGCGTCTTTGGAAGAGTCAGAAGCAGCCATGCTGGGTTCCCTTGGCGAGCAAGTACACTACAGGCTACGGGTTAGGGTTAGGCTGTGGCAGCCAGGCCCTGATACAGGTAGCTTTGTGATGCCTCCTCCCTATCCGAAACTAGTGACCGAGAGGGCTTCCCAGACACTTGGGTGTTGCTGCCACAGCCCCATTTTCTCCTTTCCTGAGCTGGCGGGGTTGCAGGGGGAGAAGTCAAGCCCACCCTCCTGCCCCAGGGAGAGGTTCCTCCTCCCCTCGGAGGCTCCTGACACCCCTGCTCTCTGCTCTTGCTGGCACGTGGGGTGTCTTGTTTTCCATGTGGTCTGAAGCCATCTACTTACTAGGTTTAAATAACTTTTTTTTTTTTT